>CM030840.1:18238274-18373274 GCA_018105865.1 Metaphire vulgaris
ACAGGTGATTGACAGCTGTCAGATTGAGAGATCACAGAGTGGTGAAAGATGACAGATGATTGACAGCTGTCAGATTGAGAGATGATATATGGGTTAAAATGACAGATTATTGATCAAATCTATAGCGCCGCAATGTAGCGATATGGCTTTAGCATCAGAGGTTATATCAAAAATACAATAAAAAATAATAACAATAACAATAATAATAATCATAGAGTGGTGACGATGACGGCAGTATGATCAGCAGGGACGCAGCCAGGCATGGACAGGATTTTACATTTGTGGGCGCTCAAGACCAAGAATCACTCCCATTTATTCCTTTTGAACCCACAATGCCATTTGGGGTGAATTCATTGAGGGGGAAGGGGGACTAGTTTAAGAGTTTGGGGGGTTCTTAGGCCCCTCAAGCCCATTCCTAGCTACATCCCTGATGATCAGCATGTTGCTAAAATCGCCGATTGATGTTCCAAACAGGAACAGTTTATGACTTCATTCGAAAGGCTATTCTTCTTCTTCTTCTTCTTCTTCTTCTTCTTCTTCTTCTTCTTATTATTATTATTATTATTATTATTATTTTTATTATTATCATTGTTATTATTATCACCGTCATCATCATCACCATTATCATTGCTACTACTATTTCATTAGCACATGATTGGCAGGTGACTGATGGCAGAAGACTGATAGGTTACGGGTGATTGACAGCTGTCAGATTGAGAGGTCACAAAGTGGTGAAAGGTGACAGATGATTGACAGCTGTCAGATTGAGAGATCACAGAGTGGTGAAAGATGACAGGTGATTGACAGCTGTCAGATTGGGAGATCACAGAGTGGTGAAAGATGACAGATGATTGACAGCTGTCAGATTGAGAGATGATAGATGGGTTAAAATGACAGATGATTGATCAAATCTATAGAGCCGCAATGTAGCGATATGGCTTTAGCATCAGAGGTTATATCAAAAATACAATAATAATAATAATAATAATAATAATAATAACAATAATAATAATAATAATAATAATAATAATAATAATAATAATAATAATAATAATAATAATAATAATGATAATTATAATAATAATCAATCAATCATAGAGTGGTGACGAAGACGGCAGTATGATCAGCAGGGACGCAGCCAGGCATAGACAGGTACTTTCATTTGTGGGCGCTCAAGACGAAGAAGCACTCCCATTTATTCCTTTTGAACCCGCAACGCCATTTGGGGTGAATTCATTGAGGGGGGCTAGATTAAGCGTTTGAGGGGCTTAGGCCTTTCAAGCCCTTTCCTAGCTACATCCCTGATGATCAGCATGTTGCTAAAATCGCCAATCGATGTTCCAAACAGGAACAGTTTATGACTTCATTTGAAAGGCTATTATTATTATTATTATTATTATTATTATTATTATTATTATTATTATTATTATCGTCCTCATCATCATTGCTACTACTATTTCATTAGCACATGATTGGCAGGCGACTGATGGCAGAAGACTGATAGGTTACGGGTGATTGACAGCTGTCAGATTGAGAGATCACAGAGTGGTGAAAGATGACAGGTGATTGACAGCTGTCAGATTGAGAGATCACAGAGTGGTGAAAGATGACAGATTGACAGCTGTCAGATTGAGAGATGATATATGGGTTAAAATGACAGATTATTGATCAAATCTATAGCGCCGCAATGTAGCGATATGGCTTTAGCATCAGAGGTTATATCAAAAATACAATAAAAAATAATAACAATAACAATAATAATAATCATAGAGTGGTGACGATGACGGCAGTATGATCAGCAGGGACGCAGCCAGGCATGGACAGGATTTTACATTTGGGGGCGCTCAAGACCAAGAATCACTCCCATTTATTCCTTTTGAACCCACAATGCCATTTGGGGTGAATTCATTGAGGGGGAAGGGGGACTAGTTTAAGAGTTTGGGGGGTTCTTAGGCCCCTCAAGCCCATTCCTAGCTACATCCCTGATGATCAGCATGTTGCTAAAATCGCCGATTGATGTTCCAAACAGGAACAGTTTATGACTTCATTCGAAAGGCTATTCTTCTTCTTCTTCTTCTTCTTCTTCTTCTTCTTATTATTATTATTATTATTATTTTTATTATTATCATTGTTATTATTATCACCGTCATCATCATCACCATTATCATTGCTACTACTATTTAATTAGCACATGATTGGCAGGTGACTGATGGCAGAAGACTGATAGGTTACGGGTGATTGACAGCTGTCAGATTGAGAGGTCACAGAGTGGTGAAAGATGACAGGTGATTGACAGCTGTCAGATTGAGAGATCACAGAGTGGTGAAAGATGACAGGTGATTGACAGCTGTCAGATTGGGAGATCACAGAGTGGTGAAAGATGACAGATGATTGACAGCTGTCAGATTGAGAGATGATAGATGGGTTAAAATGACAGATGATTGATCAAATCTATAGCGCCGCAATGTAGCGATATGGCTTTAGCATCAGAGGTTATATCAAAAATACAATAATAATAATAATAATAATAATAATAATAATAATAATCAATCAATCATAGAGTGGTGACGAAGACGGCAGTATGATCAGCAGGGACGCAGCCAGGCATAGACAGGTACTTTCATTTGTGGGCGCTCAAGACGAAGAAGCACTCCCATTTATTCCTTTTGAACCCGCAACGCCATTTGGGGTGAATTCATTGAGGGGGGCTAGATTAAGCGTTTGAGGGGCTTAGGCCTTTCAAGCCCTTTCCTAGCTACATCCCTGATGATCAGAATGTTGCTAAAATCGCCGATCGATGTTCCAAACAGGAACAGTTTATGACTTCATTTGAAAGGCTATTATTATTATTATTATTATTATTATTATTATTATTATTATTATTATTATCGTCCTCATCATCATTGCTACTACTATTTCATTAGCACATGATTGGCAGGCGACTGATGGCAGAAGACTGATAGGTTACGGGTGATTGACAGCTGTCAGATTGAGAGATCACAGAGTGGTGAAAGATGACAGGTGATTGACAGCTGTCAGATTGAGAGATCACAGAGTGGTGAAAGATGACAGATGATTGACAGCTGTCAGATTGAGAGATGATAGATGGGTTAAAATGACAGATTATTGATCAAATCTATAGCGCCGCGATGTAGCGATATGGCTTTAGCATCAGAGGTTATATCAAAAATACAATAAAAAATAATAACAATAACAATAGTAATAATCATAGAGTGGTAACGATGACGGCAGTATGATCAGCAGGGACGCAGCCAGGCATGGACAGGATTTTACATTTGGGGGCGCTCAAGACCAAGAATCACTCCCATTTATTCCTTTTGAACCCACAATGCCATTTGGGGTGAATTCATTGAGGGGGACTAGTTTAAGAGTTTGGGGGGTTCTTAGGCCCCTCAAGCCCATTCCTAGCTACATCCCTGATGATCAGCATGTTGCTAAAATCGCCGATTGATGTTCCAAACAGGAACAGTTTATGACTTCATTCGAAAGGCTATTCTTCTTCTTCTTCTTCTTCTTCTTCTTCTTCTTATTATTATTATTATTATTATTATTATTATTATTATTATTATTATTATTATTATTATTATCATTGTTATTATTATCACCGTCATCATCATCACCATTATCATTGCTACTACTATTTCATTAGCACATGATTGGCAGGTGACTGATGGCAGAAGACTGATAGGTTACGGGTGATTGACAGCTGTCAGATTGAGAGGTCACAGAGTGGTGAAAGATGACAGGTGATTGACAGCTGTCAGATTGAGAGATGATAGATGGGTTAAAATGACAGATGATTGATCAAATCTATAGCGCCGCAATGTAGCGATATGGCTTTAGCATCAGAGGTTATATCAAAAATACAATAAAAAATAATAACAATAACAATAATAATAATCATAGAGTGGTGACGATGACGGCAGTATGATCAGCAGGGACGCAGCCAGGCATGGACAGGATTTTACATTTGGGGGCGCTCAAGACCAAGAATCACTCCCATTTATTCCTTTTGAACCCACAATGCCATTTGGGGTGAATTCATTGAGGGGGAAGGGGGACTAGTTTAAGAGTTTGGGGGGTTCTTAGGCCCCTCAAGCCCATTCCTAGCTACATCCCTGATGATCAGCATGTTGCTAAAATCGCCGATTGATGTTCCAAACAGGAACAGTTTATGACTTCATTCGAAAGGCTATTCTTCTTCTTCTTCTTCTTCTTCTTCTTCTTATTATTATTATTATTATTATTATTATTATTTTTATTATTATCATTGTTATTATTATCACCGTCATCATCATCACCATTATCATTGCTACTACTATTTCATTAGCACATGATTGGCAGGTGACTGATGGCAGAAGACTGATAGGTTACGGGTGATTGACAGCTGTCAGATTGAGAGGTCACAGAGTGGTGAAAGGTGACAGGTGATTGACAGCTGTCAGATTGAGAGATCACAGAGTGGTGAAAGATGACAGGTGATTGACAGCTGTCAGATTGGGAGATCACAGAGTGGTGAAAGATGACAGATGATTGACAGCTGTCAGATTGAGAGATGATAGATGGGTTAAAATGACAGATGATTGATCAAATCTATAGAGCCGCAATGTAGCGATATGGCTTTAGCATCAGAGGTTATATCAAAAATACAATAATAATAATAATAATAATAATAATAATAATAACAATAACAATAATAATAATAATAATAATAATAATAATAATAATAATGATGATGATGATAATAATAATAATAATCAATCAATCATAGAGTGGTGACGAAGACGGCAGTATGATCAGCAGGGACGCAGCCAGGCATAGACAGGTACTTTCATTTGTGGGCGCTCAAGACGAAGAAGCACTCCCATTTATTCCTTTTGAACCCGCAACGCCATTTGGGGTGAATTCATTGAGGGGGGCTAGATTAAGCGTTTGAGGGGCTTAGGCCTTTCAAGCCCTTTCCTAGCTACATCCCTGATGATCAGCATGTTGCTAAAATCGCCAATCGATGTTCCAAACAGGAACAGTTTATGACTTCAGTTGAAAGGCTATTATTATTATTATTATTATTATTATTATTATTATTATTATTATTATTATTATTATCGTCCTCATCATCATTGCTACTACTATTTCATTAGCACATGATTGGCAGGCGACTGATGGCAGAAGACTGATAGGTTACGGGTGATTGACAGCTGTCAGATTGAGAGATCACAGAGTGGTGAAAGATGACAGGTGATTGACAGCTGTCAGATTGAGAGATCACAGAGTGGTGAAAGATGACAGATGATTGACAGCTGTCAGATTGAGAGATGATATATGGGTTAAAATGACAGATTATTGATCAAATCTATAGCGCCGCAATGTAGCGATATGGCTTTAGCATCAGAAGTTATATCAAAAATAGAATAATAATAATAATAATAATAATAATAATAAAAATAATAATAATCATCATCATAGAGTGGTGACGAAGACGGCAGTATGTTCAGCAGGGACGTAGCCAGGCATAGACTGGATTTTACATTCGGGGGCGCTCAAGCCCAATAACCACTCCCATTTATTGCTTTTGAACCCGCAACGCCATTTGGGGTGAATTCATTGAGGGGGGCTAGATTAAGCGTTTGGGAGCATATTCCCCTCAAGCCCTTTCCTAGCTACTTGCCTGATGATCAGCATGTTGCTAAAATTGCCGATCAATGTGCCAAACAGGAACAGTTTATGACTTCATTTGAATGGCTATTATTATTAGTTGGGGGTCCAGTGGTGGCTCCACAGGAGGCCCGGGGACCCGTGCCCTCTATTGAGTGCCTGGCCCTCAGTGGCCCGCCTCGGTTGGGACCCTATACTTATACTACATACCTAACAACAAATGGTTGGCCCTATGATTAGAAGTTGCCACCCCAACGGCCACCCCACTTGCCAAATCCTGGTGCCGCCACTTGGAGAGGGATCGGCCCGTTGTTACGCCATATTTTAGGGGGTCTGACGTTTTGTTACGTCGCGTTACGTAAGGGGAAAGGGGGTCAAATATTGCCAAAAAAAATCGCATTTCGTAATTTTTGGATGACCCCATATCTCAAAAACTAGAGCTGATGGGGCAAAACTGATAACATTTTTGGAATCAGGGCACCAAACTTACTAAAGAACAGGTCTAACTTTTGAGGCACCAAATTGTGTGTTGACCAGTGTTATCAGCATTATGGAATAACGAGGGTTGTCGTGGATGAACCGTTTTAAATGGAGAAGGTGATGACCAATGATTGCAATAGCGATTGATATCGATGTATTAAAGGATGCTAAATGTAATTGCTCGATATGGCACTTGAAATCGATCTCTAACAGGACGAAGTAAGTTTCAAAAATGCGGTAGAATTTGCACAAATCCTAAGCATTCTTAGCATTATGGAATGACGGGGGTTGTCATGGTGGAGGCGTTCTAACATTAGCGTCGCCACGGGGGAAGGGCAAATGGAGCAACTGCCCCAAACCTGCCCCAGACCACCTGCCAGATTCGCGCAAATCCGGTTAGAAAGTTTTTCTGTGGAGGGGGTGATGGGTGGGTAAGGAATCTGACACACTAGCCCCTTTTGTACCCCCAACCGAAAATTCCTGGCGACGCCACTGAGTAGCCTAGTAGGGCCAATTGATAGATTCGAACCATGGACGCAGTCATGAAACTGCACGGATTAATATAACCACAACAAGACCAACGCTGCAACCGCATTCATAACCCAACGCAATCGTGGACAAGGCTGCCGAGAGAAATTCCGGGTCCCGGAACAAAAAAATTTTCGGGCCCTTAAGAAAAATTTATCAAGTCTCCAAAAAACCTAACAAGCAAAAAAACGTTATCAACTCTCCAAAAACACCCTGACAAGCAAAAAAACTTCTCGTCATCGGATCTGGGCCCCTGAAAACTCCATGGGCCCCGGTACAATGTACCGCCTGCACCCCCTCTCCTCAGGCCTGTCTAGAGATAGCTGGTTTCTTGTATCTCAAGTTCTATAGACCACAAAATTACTATACAATTGAAACCCTGTTTGACATTTGACAATACAAAGACTAGTGTTACAATAGGCTGATATGCAAAATTCAGAAGAGTGATGAAACAAATTAAAACCACATTTTCGTATGTCCCCTGCTTAGCTGAGTCAAACTGTACTAGAATTGTCAATATATTCTGCCTCAATTTTATTCTAGAGCATTCGAAATGCCACGAAAAATGGTGAGCCATTCGAAACGACGCTATACAAAGTCTTTCAGAAATCTGTTCTCTGTCAAATGTCTACAAAATCGATCGAGAGATAAGAGGGGTCTAGAGACAGGGCCGCCGAGAGAAATTCAGGGCCAAAAAATTGCGGGCCCTTGAGAAAAATTTATCAAGTCTCCGAAAAACCTGACAAGCAAAAAAACGTGGTCAACTCTCAAAAAAATACCTTGACAAGCAAAAAAACTTATCGTCACCGGATCTGGGCCTCTGAAAACTCCATGGGCCCCGGTACAATGCACCGGTTGCACCCCCCCCCTCTCCTCAGGCCTGATCGTGGAATCAACGTTAAAAAGACGTATTCGCTTAAGTAAATTGAACTGTTGGTTAATGAAAAAAGACAGAAGACAGCACAAAACCACAAATAGATCCTATACTCAAATCCGACATACCCCCTCCAGAGAGCACCGGTCAAAGTCTCGTGATGGCTAATCCATTTGAGGAGGAAATGAGAAAGGGAGAGGAGAGAGAGAGAGAGAGAGAGAGAGAGAGAGAGAGAGAGAGAGAGAGAGAGAGAGAGAGAGAGAGACAGACTGACTCATAATGATAATTATGCGCTCACAATTTCACTTATATCTAATTACTTATTAATTAATTGGAACTAATACAAGACGCATGTCCAGAGCATCTGAATTGTATTTCACATTTAGAGACACAGTAACACAATTGTAAAAACCTCTGACAACAACGACACAAAAGAGTTCAGGTGGGGCGGGTGGGGGGAGGGGAGGGACGACCGCCGCCGCCACAGCAACAACGCAGCACCGTCTCTCAACCGCCCCCACTAACTGACTCTGCTCGATATACACACACACATACATGCATATTTATAACATAATTGAAGCTAATTAAGTAATCAACTAATTGAGAAAAGACGCGGCTACAAATCCAAAACGAACTTGACGCCAGAGAATCGGAAGCATTATAACTGTCTTAATTAACAGAGAAGCGAAAATGAGCGCAAGCAAAGGATAAGAACAACTTAATAACCTAATATTTGTTATGGAATCATATATTTTATAGCAAATAGTCAACAGAACAACAGCCGAGTCGAGCAATGTACCTGGGCTATAAGGAAATATAACTGCATGGTATACTTATGCACCTATAGAGTGCGGCAGTAATCAAAGACAGAGATGGGAACATTCTGAAGCAAGAGAAAGAAGTCAACAGACAATGGCAACAGTAATATTATTCAGACTTATAATAACAATGAGCAAACCCTCCGGCGTAGAAGAGGATGCATTAATTGACTTATCTAACAGATCAATTGTGTTAAGTAAGAATCACTTTTGTAAACAAGAAAAAATGTTCAAAAACTGCAAACTCTGGTAAATGACCAATCTGGCTGGAATGATAATATATAGCTTAGAGCCTTTGACGATATTTTCAACTTGCGTATAACCTCAGCCAACCTAGTTATGACTTTATACCATATTTTCTAGTAAAAATTAATATGAATATCTTCACACTACATCTCGGAGTGTTGGAATTACTTTGGTGCCGGAATCACCCGTTGTTACTACGTATATATATATATATATATATATATATATATATATATATAGAGAGAGAGAGAGAGAGAGAGAGACTTTCTGGTGGCGTGAATCATCTTATATTCGCTCTTATCAGTTGATGATGAGATACATGCAGAAGGAGAATGAAGGCAGACTTCTGTCAAAATAATAAAGCGATTTCTGAGAAACAAAGGTCGTGTTGCCACTACAGACACCGAAAGAGCGAATGACGAATGGACGAAGGAAGAGGCGACCGGAACTAGCGAAAGGGCAAAGCCAACGGCGTCAACACCGCACACAGGAAACGAATCGCCGTATAGCAGACTTCTTCCTCTCGGCAAAGGAACCGTGGAACCAGCGGGAAGCTTCGTAAACAGGGATCCAGTCTAAACGTCTTCATCACCATGTAACAATCAACGAAGCAGTGGGAGTTCATCTGACATCTATAAAGAAGATAAAGAGCGCACAACAAACAGACAGACACACAGACAGTCAGAGGAACAGACAAACAGACAGACGGACAGACAGACGGGCATAAGGAAGGTCGGTTAGAAACGACTGAAGCTTACTTTCATTGGATAACATTCAAAAATCTCAAAATTAATCAAAAATGAAGACGAGGCTCAAAACTATCATCACCATCACCATCATCATCATCACCATCACCATCATCGTCGCCGTCGTCGTCACAATCTTTTTTTCTATCCCTGTCATGACAACATCTAAAAGCAGCAGCGGCAGCCTCGGGTCTAATGTCGGGCCGTGGTCACGTGACAGCGATCGGATTCTGTTCGCCGCTGAAAAGTTTTCCGTTTCAATTTTATTTTCGTTTTAAAGTCCAATAACCGCCTCATAACCCCCACCACCCACACCCCACACCGCCCATCCCCACCCAGAGTCTGCTTCCTGTGGCGTCACCCGCTGACCGAGATGGCTTCAGTTGCAAGTAGAAATCCTCAAAGTCACAACATGACGACATTTACAGCACCGTCCCTCGGGGCGAGGCAGCATAAAACCAAAGACGTTGTCTTGGGGTGTAGCACCATCAGGGGCGCATCTAGGAATTCGTTTTCAAGAAGGTGGTACATTCCCCAATCTGCCGCGGGTAAGAACTAATCATCGAAGGCGAAGAAACCAGGCACTCGTGGTAGGTTTTGGAGGGGCTCGTGGCCCCTCCGCGTCACCTGTAGACAGTGGCGTAGCCAGGATTCCATAATAAAGGTCTTTTATTCTGGTCCGTTTCTCCTACATCCGATACAACCCAACCCAACCTCCAACTACTCACCGGTTTTCAATGAATCTCACGACCGCTGTCGGGACCGAAAAGAGGGGGCCGGGCCCCAAGTGCCCCCCTGGATACGCCAATGCCTGTAGAGTGCAGATACGCCCCTGTACATCATTGAACGCATGGACGCTGACGAAAGTGTGTCGGTGTAATGTGGCCATTTGTAGCAGAAATTTAGCCTTTTAAAGTAATAACGAAGGTTTGTTTTGCTTATATACAGGCTACTCAATGGATTCACACGATTAAGTTCAATCGCCGTTGACCTCTGACCTATGATCGATGTACACGCATTAGATTCTCGCATTTAACGGTCGCCTTTAATTGCCGAGCAATAAATGAGTTTAACAAAGAGCAAATAGGTCATTTGGACGACCTTCCCTTACGAAACCTAAAACATACACATCTGAAGAATAAAAACTCTTATCCACTATAGGCCCTAAGTCTATGCAGGGGTTCCAAATTTCTCTCCACAAAATCAGATCTTGGTCCCCGGATACGACAAATGGGCCAAACGGGTCGCCAAATTCTCGACCGATGTCTGCCATCGCTTCACAGGTCGACGCTATTTTTTTAAAAAAACTGCGAAACCGGAAGTTCGTGCAAGAACCAAACATGGCGACCATAGATTCTGAGTGCCTCTTTCGTTCAACCCATAGACAATACCACCACTGGAAGCGGTCTATCGGTGACAAAGACAGCGGAAAGCTGATGACAATTTGCCGCCATCTTTGCTAAGTTTTAGACAATTGTTACCATAGAAACTATCATAGAACTTCCACTGCAAGCAATCCTATTAAAACAAATTAATGACTTTGTACCCCGGCAGTAATAGTGGCCCGGCTTATATTAGAAGTTTTACGGTAATGTGATCACACTTAACAAAAGGGCAGGCTACATGTAGTACAGTCGCCTAAAAATAAAATGATTTATTGTTTCCTGTTTGATGGGAAACAAACTCTGATCGTAAATAGGTCATAAAGGGAAGAATCTGAGAGAAGAGGAATACATGAAATTAGTCAATAGCCGTAAAAAAAGAGCAGCAAAAATAATAAAATAACTGCACAAAACAATTTACTTTAAAGATGCTTGAAAAATTTAGAGTACAGTACAGTATATATATAATTATATATATATATATATATATATATATATATATAATTATACATACATATAAACACACATACACACATAGTTACAGCGTCTGTGTATATGAATGCATAAATGTGTGAATGTGAATGCCTCTGTCTGCATAAATCAGGAAACGCAGACTCTCTCTCTCTCTCTCTCTCTCTCTCTCTCTCTCTCTCCTGCAGTTTCATCAGTTGAAGTATGTTTTCCATTTCATGCCACATTTTCATCCTTCACACTCCCCGTGTTCATTTGCTCTTCGTCGCTAAACTTCCATCGTACTTCGTACTTCCGGCTTTCAGGTGAGCAAACCGACGGAGCAGGTGTGAGCGTATATATATATATATATATATATATATATATATATATATATATATATATATACACGAAGGTAAAGTCGTAGCCAGATGGAGAAAATTTGCCGCCCGAAAGCAAATGGCAGATAGAAACAGTTAACTGCGAATGCGTCGCCATTAGAGTCAATGCAGAAGAATGAATGAATGAATGAATGAAAACACTTGGCGAGAAAGGCCTTCACTACACAGCCTACAGCACCCAGACCCTATAGCCCCTAAAATTATCCTTACTAGGCCATCCGCCTATCATATAGACCAGGGGTGGCCAACCCTATGGAAGAAGCGATCCGTATATGACATTTTCAAAAGCACGGGAGCTCCATTGCCACATTGAGACACGAAAACGAGATTGTTTGATTCAATTAATTGCAAACTTTCATTAAATATCTGCTGATATTTTTATGGGACCTATGATAAAATTCGCAAACAGGCAAAATTATTACTGTTGTGTGGCAATTGTATGTTGATCTGTTGATCTGTTAATCTGCTCAACATTTTTGTTGAAAACTTTTCAGGAGCCGCAGATTCGGCTCGCGAGTCGTTTGGCCACCCAGGGCCGCCGACAGAAATTCCGGGCCCCGGAACAAAAAAAATTGCGGGCCATTAAGAAAAATTGATCAAGTCTCCGAAAAACCTGACAAGCAAAAAAACGTTATCAACTCTCCAAAAACAGCCTGACAAACAAAAAACGTTCTCAATTCTCAAAAAATACCTTGACAAGCAAAAAAAACTTATCGTCACAGGATCTGAGTCCCTGAAAACTCCATGGGTCTCGGTACAATGTACCGCCTGCACCCCTCCTCTCCTCAGGCCTGTCTAGAGATAGCTGGTTTCTTGTATCTCAAGTTTTATAGGCCACAAAAATACTATACAATTGAAACCCTGTTTGACATTTGACAATGCAAGGACTAGTGCTACAGTAGGCTGATATGTAAAATTCAGAAGAGCGATGAAACAAATTAAAACCACATTTTCGTGTGTCCCCAGGTTAGCTGAGTCAAACTGTATTAGAATTGTCAATATGTTCTGCTTCAATTTTATTCTAGAGCAGTGGTTCTTAACCTTTTTATGATTACGTACCCCTGAAACAAGTACAAGAGAACGAGGTACCCACTACTAGAGTACTTTATCCCAGGACAGACGTTTCCAATATATTGAAAATAATAATAAACTGAAAATAATTATAAACTGCAACAAACGTTTGTTACAAATTGCCAGAAAGTGGGCTTTTTCTTTAAAATTTCTAATTTAGTACACAAATTTCTACAGCATTTGTATAGTATACAGGGCAACTTGTAGTAAAAGTCTTTAAACAGACTATTTCCGGATCAATTTCTGCCAATTTCAGTAGAGGGTGCTAGCCCTCTGGACCATATAACTCAAAGATTTGGGCACTCCTTTCAAGAAATCAAAAGTTATAGGCCTAAACAACTAAAGGTCCATAGGCAAAACTACATAGAAAAATGCCATTGTCATAAGAAATATATTTTAATACTATTAATAGCAATCAATATCTGCCTATTTCAGTAGAGGGCAGAGCCGGCGCGTGGGGCCTGCAAAGCCTGCTGCCGTAGGGAGCCCCGCCGGCCGCAGGGACCCCGCCGGCCGCAGGGACCCCGCCGGCCGCAGGGACCCCGCCGGCCGCAGGGACCCCGCCGGCCTCGGATATTTAAGAGTTTTCATACGGATGACCTTTTTTGCTCGTCAGGCCATTGCAAAAACGTTGCGCTTGCAAAAATTGCAGGGGGCCCCCGAAAGTCACGAGCCGGTTCTGTTCCGGATCATTCAGTACCCTCACAACGTCCTTCAAGTACCCCCAAGAGGTACGAGTACCCCCTGTTAAGAACTACTGTTCTAGAGCATTCGAAATGCCACGAAAAATGGTGAGCCATTTGAAATGACACTATAATAAGTCTTTCAGAAATCTGGTTTCTTGTATGACAAGTTCTATAGACCACAAAAATATTATATAATTGATACCCTGTTTGACATTGGACAATACAAGGACTAGTGCTACAGTAGGGTGATATGCAAAATTCAGAAGAGTGATGAAACAAATTAAAACCACATTTTCATATGTCCCCTGCTTAGCTGAGTCAAACTGTACTAGAATTGTCAATATATTCTGCCTCAATATTATTCTAGAGCATTCGAAATGCCACGAAAAATGGCGAGCCATTTGAAATGACGCTATACAAAGTCTCTCAGAAATCTCTGTCTCTCTGTCAAATGTCTAAAAAAGCGATCGAGAGATATAAACAGGGGTTTAAGAGAGCTGGTTTCTTGTATGACAAGTTCTATAGACCACAAAATATTATATAATTGATACCCTGATAGGCGTTGAAGATAGCGCTCGTATCTACTGTAATATCTATTGATAAGGACGGATGCCTCGTGGTAGGCAGCCAGCCATTCCACGATTCTCGCTCCCTCCCCCCCACTCTCCCCACCGCTTCCCTACTCTGGATCCACGATCCTCCCTAAATCTTTCTCGACAGCGTCGTCATAAATTCTCCGACGACCACATATAATTTTATCATTATTTCATATGCCTCTTCATGGCCCCACGTCTAAGCCCCCACCCCACGTCTAAGCCCCTTTGCCCCATACTGGGCCCGAAAATTAGAAACAGCCAATTACACTGCAGAATAGCAGGCAGACCATTGCAAATGGTTTGCATGTTATTCGCTGGAAATAGTGAAACTCCGTCGAGAATTTCTCCATCTTCGATTAATCCACGAATCCAGACGCTAAGACATCATCACCTGCACAGCACCATACTACAGGCCGACAGTCAGATATAGGCCTAATTCTCTCCATAAGCATCTCCATATTTCACGTACAGTTTCTGAAAATCATTTTAATTTCCTTAGAGGAAAAAGACAGAATTTCTTGGACCTTTCAAGTACCTCGAGCACATTTCGTAGAGTTTTCACATCGGTGCTAGGACAAAATGCCCGAGGACAAAATGTCCGAGGACAAAATGTCACGGACAAAATGTCATGAGGACAAAATGTCACGAACAAGACGTAATGGGGATAAATGTAACCCTAAGGCTAACCCCAACCCCAACCCAAACCCGTGACATTTTGTCCGTGACATTTTGTCCTCGGACATTTTGTCCGGCCACGTGCATATCCTATAATTCACTCAGGACATGCCCTTATTTGAATCCAGTTCCAGATTGAGGAGCATTTCCATGCGATAAATTGCCAGGTGAGCAGAAAAGCCAGAAAACTCTGTGAGCGGCGCTCAGGCACAACGAGTTTCTACAGGTTCTATAGATTAGTAACAACGAAGAACTTTAATATGAACGCCTAGCAACCATTCTCATAATTCTACACTCTGAGAATATTACCGGTAGTCAGTCTGTCTGTCCGCTTAATAAGGCTTCTTGGTTATAATATGAACGATTCACCAAAAGCACAAGTTCGTTAATCACGTTGTCCTGTTTCTTGCATGGAATGAATACACGCCATACATTCGACTGAAGATCCAGATTTTTTTACTTCAGATATGTGGGTGGGGGGAGTGTAGGGGGGAGTTCAGCAACTCTGACGATTAGTATGAAAGCCAGTCTCAACAATATTAACTGAAGGGGGATTTGCCCAATGTACAATGTATACGTTAAGGAGCACATACAGGAAAAGAACTAGGGAAGACTAAAAAGGATTGCTGAAGACAGAACGAAGTGGAAACAACTCATGACCGTCAACCTTCAGATATGAAGATGACACATGATGATGATGATGATGACAATGTATACACATCGGACATAAGCATATGAAGTTCAAAATTCAAATCTCGTATATCTTAATGGCACAACAACTTCAGAAACGTCGTTTGTCATAATGGCATGTCCTCCTCCTCCTCCTCCTCCTCATCATCATCATCATCATCACCTTCAGCAGCAGCAGCAACAACAACAACAACAACAAGAGCATGATGCTGTTGTTGCTGAAGAAGAAGGTGAGGAGGACGACGATGAAGACCCGATGACAGCCGAATAGAGAAGAGTACCGGTAATGAGTAATATTTGAGTGACTTAAGAACTCGTGACTTCATCATTCACCTTCATCATGTGAAACTGCTTACCGGTAATCCTGTGGCCAAAATAGCAACTCAAAGCAAAGGTTCCTGTGCCAATTGTTTGTCAGTCAAAGGTCTTTTGGCGCTACAAAACTTGGCCATATGTCCTTGCCTTGTTTAGGGGCCTATCCTTGTGCACGTAATAACTTTATACCCTTATACATTTCGCCATCATAAGCTAACATTTGGATGATCTTACAAGCTGTACACAGGGCATCCGGAACCTACATCTGACTTAATGGCACGTGTCAGGCTATTGCTAATGACTCAAGAAGAAATTAGTATTAATGCAGATTTTGAGTTAATAATTGGGGGTCATCAAAGAGCCGTGATTGGATAAACGCCGCGATCACGTGACGCATCACAAGCGACAGCTGCAAAAGCGAAAGGAAGCATTAATCCGGGAACATTCAGAAGAAATTTCCATCTCTCAGATGAGAATTCCTAATTGCTCACCGAATTAGTTTAACTACTGTATACAGCGTCAAACACTCTAAACTATAGGCCTAGTGAGAAACACAGTCCAACCGTCAGCAGAACCTGATTACATATATGTTAGATTATATTATATCAAATTAGACTATAGACATACACAGACAGACAGATACCGCTAAATAGATAGGCAGACAGACAACTATAGGATCAGAGACACATACAGGTACATAGACGTCTACAGTATATAGAGTGGTTTACGGACAAATCGCCCCCAACAAATCGCCCCCGGAAAACTCGCCCCCAGTAACTCGCCCCCCCCGACAAATTCGCCCCCTGAATGAAAAGGTTTTCGCCCCCAGCAATTCGCCAGATCGCTAACGAATGAGTACAGCTGCAATTGTTGCCCGATTTAAGCGTGTCGTTGAGGATTTTCCAAATCGCACTCTGAAAGGCTACTTAAGCGCGATTGCTTATAATTTTGCTCTTTAACCATCATCCGTACATTTTGTTTTAAATGTTGACATTCGTTCATTATTTTTACATTTTTCGTACATTGTCCTTAAATGTTGACCATATCTAGATATAGCATTAAGAAAGTACCACTGTACATTTCTAACCCAGTGTATTTTCTTTAAATTCGGTACAAATTTGTCAGGGGGCAAATTGTCTGGGGCGAGTTGTACCTGGGGGCGAATTTGACGGGGGGCGAGTTACTGGGGGCGAGATGTCCGTATCCCATATAGAGTATATAGACAGGTAGATAAGAAAAATATCAAATAAACAAATAATTTATTTTTCAGTAAAATTCGCTGAAATTATAATCGACTTCCTGTCCGAAAGCAACAAATTTCTCAGCACAATGCAAAGACGTTCGTCTCATACTCAGGATGCAGAGAATCAATTGAAATCGTCAGGTGATCTTCTTACCTCCAACGCGTCGTCGTTGAAACCGAAGTCGGCCAATCGCTTGCTGTCCATCGTCTCTGCCAACATTCACCCTTTCCTCTGTCTGTCTGTCTGTCTGTCTCTCTCTGTCTGTCTGTCTCTCTCTCTCTCTCTCTCTCTCTCTCTCTCACTCTCTCAGTTCCAGATATCAAAACAATAATGGTCGCTAAATCCAAACTGTTAAGATCCTCTGTTGCGCCAAACAACAACAACTGGAGGCGCTTGAGAGAACGCGGCTACAGACCGTAAGCGCCGTCGACAACGCCTCCAAGTACAGCGAGACAGAGACTGAGCCAAATGTCCACAAGTACAGCCTCCGACTTCAGCACACGCATATGCCGCAATGTCATAGAATTTTAAGCTTTCCTATCGACTGAGGGTGGGTTGGCGGGGGAGAGGCACTTTTGTCAAACAGATTCGTCAGCAGAAGAGATGATGTCTAACGCTTTCGATTCGTTACGATTGATTATAATGTCCAAAGATTTCTGTAAACACAACACAAACAACACTGACAACTATTCGACTGCAAGTAGACAGCTACAGACAGACAGACAGCTACAGACAGACAGCTGCTGCTGGGGTCAATAAATCTATTTTCATCAACAGACATAAAGTTATCGGTGATCAAATGACGTATGTATTATTATCTTCGTAATTTAGAAGTTGGTCTAAAATATTCTAAACTTTCCTCTCAACAGCACAACGATCGTTTCAAAAGACCGAAGAAATACATCAACGATTCATAGAAAACCCTCCACTTAAAACGACCGTAATAATAATTTGCAGGAAAAAAGAATCTAAAGAATTCGACGATTGATAATCACAAACATACACACAGTGTCGATGACTGCAGCGCTTGAAACAGCCACTAACGGCTGATTAATTATTATGAAAGCGTCCGTTGATAGACAGAACTTTACTTTTTTAAGCGCTTACGAGAGGACTCTGTGTGCGTGTGTGAGTGTGAGCCTGTGTGTGTGTGTGTGACTGTGTGTATGTATGAGACTGACTGTGTGCGTGCGTGCGTTCGGTATACGAGTAATAAAGCCCCAGGCATGTAGATTGGTTAACGAATGGCATAACCAGACAATTGACAACTGCTGCTGCTGCTGGGGTCGCTCTACCCCCGCTCTACCCCATCCCAAGTCCTGAACCCAATTAAATCAAAGAACGCCATTCTGCCGTTAGTTAATAACAACGACGGTCACAGGTCTCTGCTCCAAAGAACACAGTCGACGCCGCCTAACAGCCTGTCTAATAACCGGTTTTCCAGTCGGAACATGCACCCGTTTCGATGTAGAGGACGTTGTAGGGAAGGTGAGGGGGCCTACCCGGCGGGCGACAGAATTAAAATGAATGAAATTCTCTGAATTGAGTTTCACAGGACCGAGAGGTCGACGGCGAAGCAAAGGTCCGCACAGATTTAAACCATAATGGCCTTCGAACTGTCGACTGCGAAACTTAAAACCAAAAACCAAGTGAAACAAATTGAAACGCTCATTAATTACACGCCAACGATGGACCACCGCCGACAGCAGCAACAGCAGCAGCAACAGCAGCAGCAACAGCAGCGGCGGCGGCGGCTCTCGTCCGCTCTCTAAGGATCGAATTTCCCACTAAAACAGGCATCTTTGCCCTCTGCAGACTCATGCAGTTAATTTTTAATGAAATAATTCATAATAAACGCAGGAAAATTCCTGTTATAATAAGAGAAGACTTGATCACACAAAATACTCAATTCAGTTCAAGTATATATATATATAATATATATATATATATATATATATATATATATATATATATATATATAGATTATGATGCCGTACATCAGTATCAGATCTACCCCCACCCCACCCACCCACCCACTCCACCTCCACACGCACTTCGAATTCGGTGATCAACTGACCGAGTGACAACGAGTGACAATACACGCACTCTTTTCAGATTAGGCCGATTGCTGCAACAGAGATTTTGCGCTACATGTCACTCTGTGGACATAATTGCAATCGGGTGAAGATAAGAGACGCATCTTCAACAGGTCTCAAGACAGTGGCGGCTCTACAGTGGAGGGGCCGGAGGGCCCGTGCCCCCTATTGAGTGCCTGTCCCCAGTGGCCCCCCTGTTGAAACCCTATATTTAATACTACATATCTAACAACAAATGGTTGGCCCCCACGATTAGAAGTTGCCACCCCAACGCCCCCTCCACTTGCCAAATCCTAGAGCCGCCACTGTCTACCGGTACACGGTTCGAAATAGAGCACTCCCAGCCATTTCATAAATTCATACTACACACTAACGCCATTGACTGTACGAGAACGAGGCACATCAACTAAATGCCTAGTAGGGCGATCGAGGGAAGAGCCGTGCATTAATATACCTGGTTCATTATAGGCCTGCAACAGGTTTTATAGACATCAGAAACAAGTTTTATAATAATTACACAGGTCTGCGATGGAAAAATTGTTTCAAAACGAAATGTTGATTCTTATGTAAATTTGGTAGCTGAAATCAGGAAAAATAAGTAAAAAATTCCATCACACACCCGTTTCACCTAAAACCAATATTTGTTCTATTAAATGAAGAATTTCTTGCACCCGGCTTAAATGGCGAAACCCAAAAACCCTAAAAACCATAAAAGCTAAAAACCCTAAAATCCCTTAAAACCCTAAAAACCCAAAAACCCTAAAAACCAAAACACTCTAAAAACCATAAAAACCCATCAACCCTAAAAGCTAAAAAACCTTAAAGCCTAAAAACCATAAAAACCAATCTGAATTATTATTATTATTATTATTATTATTATTATTACTATTATTATTATTATTATTATTATTATTATTATTATTATTATTATTATTATTATTATTATTATTAGTAGTAGTAGTAGTAGTAGAAGCAGTAGTAGCAGTAGTAGTAGTAGTACTAGTTGTTGTTGTTGTAGTAGCTGGCTGGCACGCGTGGCCGGCACCCGTGCTGGCTGGCACCCGTGCTGGCCGGCACCCGTGCTGGCTGGCACCCATGGCACCCGTGCTGGCTGGCACCCGTGCTCGCTGGCACACGTGCTGGCTGGCACCCGTGCTGGCTGGCACCCGTGCTGGCTGGCACCCGTGCTGGCTGGCACTCGTGCTGGCTGGCACCCGTGCTGGCTGGCACCCGTGCTGGCTGGCACCCGTGCTGGCTGGCACCCGTGCTCGCTGGCACACGTGCTGGCTGGCACCCTTTCTGCCTGGCACCCGTGCTGGCTGGCACCCGTGCTGGCTGGCACCCGTGCTGGCTGGCAGCCGTGCTGGCTGGCACCCGTGCTGGCTGGCACCCGTGCTGGCTGGCACCCGTGCTGGCTGGCACCCGTGCTGGCTGGCACCCGTGCTGGCTGGCACCCGTGCTGGCTGGCACCCGTGCTGGCTGGCACCCGTGCTGGCTGGCACCCGTGCTGGCTGGCACCCGTGCTGGCTGGCACCCGTGCTGGCTGGCACCCGTGCTGGCTGGCACCCGTGCTGGCTGGCACCCGTGCTGGCTGGCACCCGTGCTGGCTGGCACCCGTGCTGGCTGGCACCCGTGCTGGCTGGCACCCGTGCTGGCTGGCACCCGTGCTGGCTGGCACCCGTGCTGGCTGGCACCCGTGCTGGCTGGCACCCGTGCTGGCTGGCACCCGTGCTGGCTGGCACCCGTGCTGGCTGGCACCCGTGCTGGCTGGCACCCGTGCTGGCTGGCACCCGTGCTGGCTGGCACCCGTGCTGGCTGGCACCCGTGCTGGCTGGCACCCGTGCTGGCTGGCACCCATGCTGGCTGGCACCCGTGCTGGCTGGCACCCATGCTGGCTGGCACCTGTGCTGGCAGGCACCCGTGCTTTCCATGAAAAATTTTCGGGCGACCCAAAAATTCATGTCGCCATTGCTCATATTGCTGTATTGCTCATATTTCGCGATGGAACCCTCAAGCGCCTTCCCTCTAACCCCCCTTACCCTAAACCTAACCCTAACCCTAACCCACCTTCAAACCATAAAACCCCTAAAAACCAAAAACTCTAAAACCCTAAAAACCAAAAAACCTAAAAACCAAAAAACCTTAAAACCCTAAACACCTTAAAACCATAAAAACCCTAAGAACCCTAAAAACCTAAAAAGCTAAAAACCTTAAAACCATAAAAACCTTCAAACCTTAAACCATAAAAACCTAAAAACCTTAAAACCATAAAAAGCCAAAAACCTAAAAACCCTAAAACACTAAAAACCCTAAAAACACTAAAACACTAAAAAGCCCTAAAAACCTTAAAACCCTAGAACCAAAAAACCCTAAAAACCTTAAAACCGCAAACACCTTAAAACCATAAAACGTTAAAAACCTAAAAACCCTAAAAACCTAAAATCCCTAAAACACTGAAAATCCTAAAGACCTTAAAACCGTAAAAACCTTAAAACCAAAAAAAAACTAAAAACCTTAAAACCCTAAAAACTCTAAAACCTAAATACCCTAAAAACCATAAAAACCTAAAAACCCTAAACACCTTAAAAACTCTAAAAACCTAGAAACTCTGAAAACTCTAAAACACTAAAAACCCTAAAAACCTTAAAACCCTAAAAACCTTAAAACCACAAAGAGCTAAAAACCTAAAAACCTTAAAACCCTAAAAACCTTAAAACCATAAAAACGGTTAAAGCCTAAAAACCCTAAAAACTATAAAACCTTAAAACAATAAAACCATTAAAACCAAAAACCTTAAAACCCTAAAAACACTAAAACCTAAAAACCCTAAAAACTCTAAACACCTTAAAACCATAAAAACTCAAAAAACCTAAAAACCCTGAATTATTAGTATTATTATTATTAGTAGTAGTAGTCGTAGTAGTAGTAGTAGAAGTAGTGCTCTATGCTTACGGCGCGTTGCCCCGTTTTTTACGGCGCAGTGCTCTTTTTTTCTTAACAGTGGCTCATACTGCCCCAAAAGACTTCCAATCTGAATTATTATTATTATTAATATTATTAGTAGTAGTAGTAGTAGTAGTAGTAGTAGTAGTAGTAGTAGTAGTAGTAGTAGTAGTAGTAGTAGTAGTTGTAGTAGTAGTAGTAGTAGTAGTAGTAGTAGTAGTAGTAGTAGTAGTAGTAGTAGTAGTAGTAGTAGTAGTAGTAGTAGTAGTAGTAGTAGTAGTAGCAGTCAAAATTCGTTCAAAATTCACATCAGGAATAAGTTTTAATTTAAATGTTAATTTTCCGACAAAAATCAGCAAGTTTAATTAGGCTATTAACTAATTAACTAATTAATTACCTCTCCATAGAAAATCACCGGCATAAGACAACGGCACATGGCAAAGGCAACTGCCTGGTGAGCGTACCTGAGACACGCCAACCGCAAACAAAAGCAGCGCAGAGGAACCACTCTGCTCTGCGCCTCTCCAAAGTCGATCCTCCGAACGTACCGCGACGACGGAGGCGGCCCCAAGAGCCCTGTGGCAACGGCGGCGGAGTCAGGCGCCAAGAGCGCAACATCTCGCCAAGATTAAATCGCTTTATCGTATTGAGTAACGGAAGCACATCAAAGCCGACAACATCGCTTTAAACGCCTCAAGGATATCCTCCTTCTCCTTCTCCTCCTCCTTCGGTGCCAAAAGCCTTTGTCTTTTTTCAACGACCTGTCGACTTGAGTTTCACGCACGCAGGGCTGCTGCTGCTGCTGCTTAGGGGTGAGATATACAGCATGCTTCAAACTCTTGCAAAATTGTTGCATATTAAGAATCCAGCATATTAACTATACAGTCGGATAGCTTGCAGATTTTAAGCAACTCTTACCCCACACTCATCTCTTCATGAAGCGTTGCTTTCTGGAAGCAAATAGCGCTAATAAAATAGTCAAGATCTGATCATAAAATAGTATTTGTGCCATCGAAATGGATCGACTTAGAAAAATTGGCTAAGAGTTATACCTATAAACCACTCATCGATTCCTTCACATTATAGTCTTCCTGTGTAAACTCGTTTTCGCCCTCTTACCCTCTAGTGAGTCTAGTATGTCATTTCCTGCAAGTGTTTATTCTAGGCCTTCTCTGGGGGTGATTTCCCCCAAAGTCTAAAATCACCCCCTAAAATTTTGACATTTTGGCAGGTAATATGACCTCCCCAATGTCTGTTCCCCCCATCCCAATGTCTAGGTGGCTAGAATAAACACTTCTTCCTGCATTCTCCTTCCTTATCTGCTTGTGTTTGCCTCTGAATATAACAAAACTATGAAGTATGGCTTACAATGGTATGTCTCATTTAGTAATACTGTACTCACTATTTCTACAATACTTCATCTACAGTACTGCTCAAAAAATTGTGAACACACGTGGATTTTGAAGTAAAACATATTTTTCTACTGTATTTTTCATAAATGATACTATTCTACATTTGATGTACAGAAGGCTATAGATATGCAAAAATTCAGAAGAGTGTTGAAACGAATTTCATCCACATTTTCTTGTGTCCCCATCTTCATAGCATCAAACCATACTAGAACAGTCAACATATTCTGCCTCAGTTTTATACTAGAGCGTTCCAAATGCCACGAAAAATAGTGAGCTATGTCAAACGACACTATACAAAGTCTTCCAGAAAACAAGTCTCTGTCAAATGGTTACAAAGTCGATTGAGAGATAAGAGGGGTCTTAAGATAGCTAGTTTCTTGTATCACAGGTTTTACAGACCACAAAACTATTATAAAAATGATACCCTGTTTGACAATGGCCTGCAGAAGGACTATTGCTACAGTAAGCAATAGATATGAAAAATTCAGAGGAGTGAAAAAACGAATTATATCCACATTTTCTTGTGTCCCCATATTCATTGCATCAAACTGTACTAGAATAATCAGTATATTCGATCTCAATTTTATTCTAGAGCATTCTAAATGCCACAAAAAATGGTCAACTATTTCAATCAACATTATAAAGTCTTTATAAAGTCTTTCAAAAATCTATTCTCTGTCAAATGTCTACAAAGTGATACAAGAAACCAGCTATCTGCAGACCCCTCTTATCTCTCGATCAACTAGTATTTCTGTACATCAATCGTAGAATAGTATCATTAATGAAAAAATACAGTATTGTGTTCTTGGTTGAGATTGCAATGTTTTAACAAGCCTTAAACTTTGTTTTGCTTCGAAATCCAACTGTGTTTACAATTTTTTGAGCAGTACTGTACAGTCTAATAGCTATACTACCTATACAAGATCAATCTAATATCCTATAGTACAGTACTTAGGTTTCTTTTCAAAGTATTCACACTATTAACCACTACTATATTCGAATCCAATGAATTCCATCTGCCAACCAATCTAGCACTAAAAATGTAGTTTCTGTTTCCCAATCCGTTTCTAAAACAGTTTCACGCTGTGACCTCAAGTGCTGCCATAATGTTTTTTTTGTAAAAAGCCTTTCATTGGCACTTCCACTTTTCTCGTCTCTCTCATTTTTCCTAATCATCATCATCATCATCATCATCATCATCATCATCATCATCATCATCATCATCATCATCATCATCATCATCATCATCATCATCATCATCATCATCATCATCATCATCATCATCATCATCATCATCATCATCATCATCATCATCATCATCACCACCATCATCATCCTCATCATTATTATTATCATCATTGACCTTCTCAAGTGCCAGTCTAGTAATGTCTTTGACATAAGGGAATGGTTGCTCCTGAATTTGAACTGTAATCCCCATTATCAAATCCAATAAGTCAGTCCAAAGTTGTTAATCCATTATGCCTTAGCCTCTCTTCATAGTTTAGTTTTAATACAATCTTTTCCGCCATTAACTGCAGTTGTTTAAATTATAGTTTGACACTGACACTGATTAAAGAAGTACAACAAGTATCATAACAATTACTAAACATAGAAATGGTAAAATATCTGAACAGCCTACACAGATAACTTCCGGTCAAAACATAGACATAAATAATTTGATGAAGTTACCATTTATTTTGGAGAACACCTGCATAGAGTACCAAGTGTAGGCCTACAATTAATCGCCCTGTAGGCATTCCTTCATATTTATTAACAAAACAAATGATGTCACACAAATGATGACATACAGTGTTGCAGTGACTAAAGTTAATGAGAGTTCGAGACTTTGCAGCCAGGTCTCGAGTTATGGAGAACTCGAGACTTTTGCAACCAGGTCTCGAGACAAGTTCAAGACTTCAGATGCTAGATCTCAAGACCAAGAGCAAGACTTTACCCCTGTGGTCTCGAGACCAAGACCAAGACCTGCTGTGGGCAAACTCGAGTGCACTCGAGACCCGACATGCCTTATAATATTCAGATTTTTAAAAATGTTATTTGCCAAGTGGTCAGTGTGGTCTTTCCAGCTTAATTTATGATGTAATAAAACTCCCAAAAATTTTATTGATGTTGTTTGGAGGATAATTTGATCATTTAATACATTTATCATTATATTATCAGTAATAAGATGGAGTTTTATTCTTTGGGTTAAACTTAATAAAATTAGTCTTAGTAGATTAAGTGTCAGTTTGTTTAGTTTAAACCAGTTTGATAGTTTTTCAAGTTCTATATTTATATTCTTGTTAACTCATTATAGTTGGCATGGCTAGCAATAACATAAGCGCTACACAAAACTGCTCATTTGGATTTTGAAGACGTCGCTCGCTCGGAGGCAATTCGTCACACCTCCAAAATTACAATTTATTCTGGAATTGGTGAAAATCAGAAGAAAATCGCTTACTTGATCGGCAAAAACAGTACAAACAAGCAACATTCCATTGAGGCGAACGGTGCCTACCTCTAAGGCAGTCCCTGTCATCGGATTCCGTCGTAACGAAGGCCACGCTCAAGATACGTCAACAAATAACAGAACCGATCGAGAAAGCAGTTAATATAGCTCAAAATAACCAGTTTATTCGTCGAAACAATCGAAATAACGAAGTTTTAAAAAACAAGATTTAAATAGCCAGTGACAGCCGCGTTCGCCAGGTGGCGGCGCAGAAAGTATTTTTGCCAATCAGACTCCGAGGCTCCTGTTGTTGATGCGGAGCTAGTCAGTGAAAAAGATGGCGACGTTTCCGCCGATGTCTTTGGTAAAATTTCTCTTCGATTTAATAAATAAATAATTCATTTAAAAATATTTTTTTACTACAATGGCAGTGAAAACCTGTATCGTAATTGTTGCGTTTTTCTTCAAGTATTGACGGTAAAAGCCCGATGAAGAAGTCACAAGTTTGTGATTTTGCTGATCTAATTTATATAGCGCTTTTCGTGCAATAGGATTTATCCTAGAGCACCGCTATCGATGTCAAGGCCGGTCGGACGAATTTTTGCAGAGTAGGCAAGATGTTGACAGAGAATGGTGGCGCTAATGGGAACCAGAATCTGCTACCGGGCAGAGAACTTAAGAAGGCGAGATGTAATGTTGCCGCCTCCATACAAACAATGTACCAATGCGATTATACGAACAAGATATAACTAGGTTATTATCACTGTAATAATTCACTATAATACTATTAAGACACTAGAGTGTAATCATTATTTAATGAAATTGCAATATTTAGCATTACAATCATTACTTATGATTCACTTTTCTGGCTTTCAATGCTGCAAAGTCTCGAATGACCTCTTCCATATTTAGTATTTAGCTGATCTGCAATTTGCTTTTTTGATCGAAATTGTGGCCAGACCAACTAATTTAGAACTTTATGTTGAGCGCTAAGTGTTATCTAGAGTGCTTCCACGCAGCAAAAAAATTGGAAAATTATTAATTTGTATTAACCAATTTCAAAAATTTCTGTGTGAATATTATTAAATATGGTTTTCTTGTGCATATTTTATTGCATTCTTTATAAGTGCCATACCTTAAAATGGCACAATTTGCTGCTGTTGGTTCATATTGATTCATACTATTTAAATAATATAAGTAAAGCGCAATTTTCAGCATTTTAAAGTAAGTTGGGGTAATTTTATGAGAATCGTACCCGCAAAATCGCCAAAAATTATTAATGGAAAAATAGTTTTGTCCAAAAATTCCGCCCCTCCCCAAAAGTGCAAATGTAGGCAACTACCTACTTTGCCTAGGACCAGCCCTGATCAATGTCCAGTCCATGCCAATCGACATGTTGGAGATACAAACACAAGATCCATGCGTTGCTCTGATCCCAAATCTGCAGGGGACTGGCAATCTGTACATAATTAGTGTTGCTTTGCCTCATAAAACAGGAATTGATTAGGTTCTGGAAGACAGAATAGAAATTGTGTTGAAAAGGAGTTTGGTTTTGAATAGAATTGGTGAGATAGAAAGAAGGATGATGATCAGAAAAATTGCTTTCCGAAGTGCATCGGTTATTTCTATGGTGCACGTGTGTGATGTGACTGCCATTGTTGAAGTGGTCTATTGGTTGGTTTTGTGTTTTAGGTGGTGGGTCCACATATGTTTGCATATGAAGCACTGTTTAAGCAGGTCTGTATCTTAGAGGGAATTTTTTATGTTGTGATGTCATTGTAAATATTTTTAAAAATGTTCAGTTTATATTTCAATAAATTGGATACCTTTAACCCCTTTACCAACCATGACTCACATGTGTGTCCATTTTATATTACGTTGCAAATAAATGGCCGATAAAGGCGTTGAAAGTGAATTTTTCTAATTCTGCCACTGCCATTACATCAGCATTACTTGAAGTGAAAATTTGAAGAGGAAAGTTGTTTGTCTGGTTGCTTTTGGTCATTGTGACATTAGCTTTTGACTAATTTCCTTATAATTGATTTCAGGCCGATGCTAAGGGAAAAGGCACAATAGGCGCGGCCCAGGCGGCCAGCTTTCTCAAGCAATCAGGACTGAAGGAATCTGTTCTGAAACAGGTGACAGTTTATTTATCTGTTGATTTGATCAAGAAGACGAGGATTAAGGGTTGAGAAAATTTAATCCTAAATCCTCTTGATCAACTATTTAATATTGGCAATGTTGCAGAATGAACGAATTCTGAGGAGGAGAGTTTATCTTTTCTGTTTTCTCTGATTAGATTTGGGATCTTGCTGACCCTTCGGGAAAAGGTTTTCTCGACAAACAAGGATTCTTTGTTGCACTGAAACTGATTGCCGTTGTCCAGAATGGGAAAGAGGCGAGCCTTGCCAACATCGGATTGCCTGTTCCACTCCCAGACATGGTCAGTTAATGCAGAATCTTGTAGTATTTTATGCATTAGTAGTGTATTATTGTAATAATAATTGAATTATTTAGCCCTTAACTACAGAATGTTCCTTATGCATCAGTTCAATCTAGGATGAAAATTATGAAATCTGGCTGTGTAGAGTTAAAGCAACAAGTGATAAATAAACTTAATGTATTTTACTAGGAAGTCGGTTAATACAGATTGTTTTTGTTAAGGAATGCATTAAAGTAAAGAATAATGTGAATAATTTATTGAAAAGTTTAATTTGACTTTGCAAAATCTGCCTTGGATATATATAGTCACAATGGTCAAAATTTCATTTATTGTGTGTGATGTTATGCAATTGGTATAAACAGAAGTCGAATATAAGACGTTGATTTACTTCTTTTTCTTCAGACGCTGCATCATAAATGAGTGTAGCATTAAGAAGTTTTGACTGTATATTTGGATTTCCGCGTGATGTTTGATATTTACGGTGACATTAAATCTGAGGGTGTGGATGGTGATGTTGGTTTTATTCTTTGTTGTTGTAGGGTGCAACTGGAATTGTTACTGCATCACCAGCCAATTCCACAATTCCTTGGTCAATTCCAGTACGTAGCAGTTTTGCTTTCTCTAATTAGAATCACATTGGCTCTGCTGGGTCAATATGCACCTCATGATCAGGGCTCTTTTTTCAGTGGGAACGCATGGGAACAGCGTTCCCACACCTTTTTTGCCAGATTGTACATATAGTAATTATGGATATGTAATAATGCGTTTGGGAATGTACAGGTACGGCGTTCCCACCCACGTTTTTGTTGGAGAGTAAAAAAGGATGAGTTCCCAAACCTTTTTTCCTAGAAAAAAGGCCCTAACCTCATCCATGTACTAAGTGATTATGTGTCACAAACCTATATTAAGAGCTGAATATATGGGTTAATCATTGACATAATTTTT
Source organism: Metaphire vulgaris (assembly GCA_018105865.1). Taxonomy (NCBI): domain Eukaryota; kingdom Metazoa; phylum Annelida; class Clitellata; order Crassiclitellata; family Megascolecidae; genus Metaphire; species Metaphire vulgaris. Next base: position 18,267,438 of record CM030840.1, read on the forward strand.
TTGTTGCAAAGTTTAATCGGGTTCTTGTTATACTTTGCTAGACAAAGGAGAAAACAAAGTATGACCTGATATTTGATGGGTTAGGTCCCATTAATGGACTTCTGCCTGGTGATAGGGTGAAACCGGTCGGTATGCTTTGAATATGCTAATCTGTTTATACTAAAATTCTGTGCTTGTTATGTAAGAGTTGATCTTTGTAATCACTATAATTTGGAATTCACAATTTAGAAGCCAATGTATGAAGATAGCGCTACAGAAATCTACATAACTGACTCGGAGAGCTGAAAGAATGTAGACGACTGGCTCCGGCTGTTCATTGGCTGTCCATTCTGAGTGGCTTACTTTCACTGTTTTAGGCCGTATTTGAATTTGCAATTGATGATTTCTGGCCACAGTGAAATTTCTGTTGAAGCTTTGAATATGAGGAGTTTCTGTTTCCATAGTGTTGTGCCATTTTGCTTGGGTGTTGTTGATCTGATTTGAACATGGTTTGTGTGTGTGTGTGTTTTATGTGCATTTGTTTGTTGAATTTGTACTGCAGAATCTCTTGAGTAATCGTGGGTTTATTTTAGGTTCTGCTCAATTCTAAACTTCCCACCGATGCTTTGGGACGCATTTGGGATTTAAGTGACATGGATTCGGATGGTTACTTGGACCGGGAAGAATTCGCCGTAGTAAGGAATTGCAAGAATTCTCAGCATCTGGGCTTTTGTAGTAGGGTATTTGGTTTTGGACTTAGTCGATCTCGATCCAGCTGTGCTTTGTGCAAACGTATTAGAAGATAAAATCAGCTTATATGACACGTTGTTTGTTCATAGACAGAGAGGCAAATGTTACTTTAAGTTAATTTACTCCTTGCAGAAGTAAGTTAAACTGAGTTCTGTTTTGGAGCATTTATTTTCGAACCTCTCCTGTTCTTAAAGCACGACTTTAGTGTTGACCAAAGTGCCTACCAAGGAGTTTGTCTCTGATGCTGTGTTCAGGCAATGCATTTGGTCTACAAAGCACTACAGAAGCAACCCGTACCTCTGGTCTTACCTGTTGAAATAGTGCCACCATCCAAGCGCAAACTACTGACATCCTCTTCCGATGCTTCTCCCCCTCCCTCCTCGGCTATGAAATCTAGTTTCTCATCGGACAACAATTCTAGCGTAAGAACGCTGATGATTTTGTGGTGATAGAATTTATTGATTTTATATTTGAGGCAGATAATTGAGATGTTCAGAGTTGTTTCAGAGGGTTGTCTTCTAATGTTACGTAGTTGTCAGACTGACTTAACCGTTGTGCTTTTGATTTACTGTAGTTTGAGTAATTTAAAACTGTTAATTTATGTAGCAATCCAAGTGAATTGTAATTTTGAAATGTCGTGTATTTTGAAGAGTATTAGTAACAAGGTATTTTATGAAAATTATAATAAGATGGTTTTGTAGAAAAGGGAGAAATCCAGCAGCCTAGAGTTTTAAGGTCAGTGAGATTTCCTGGAATTGCAGTTTCTTGTAGTTTGTATGTTATAAATGTTTTTGCACAGGGAGTCAGAGGCAGACAGGAGTGGTATGTTTCACCTCAAGCAAAAGCCCAGTACAATGAATTATTTGAGAAGACCGATTCAGACAAAGATGGTTATGTCAGCGGAACTGAAATAAAGGGAGTTTTTCTGAAGTCTGGACTGTCGCAGTCTGTGTTAGCCCACATATGGTAATTTAATTTTCAAGCTGCAAAACAAACTGCTTTGCTTTTGACTTATTTGATTGTTGATGTGAGATGCATTAATTCATCGAGTTATTCATATTGATGACTCTTTAATCTATCATCACTTGTAATTATTGTGCTATGTCTCACTCACTAAAAAGGGTTTTTACTCTGAGTTTCTTGTATTTGTTTATAGGAGTCTTTGCGATATGAGAGGAATTGGAAAGCTCAATCGCGACCAGTTCGCTCTGGCAATGTATTTCATTCAGCAGAAACTGAAGGGAGTTGAACCGCCGGCCAAATTACCACCCGAACTCATCCCTCAGTCCGTTCGAAGACGCTCCCTCGTGGTTCGTACATTCACATGTTGTTCCTTTGACCTTGAACTTTGACCTTTGTTTGATCTCGATTCTTGGATTGAAATGATGCACGGTCATAAAATTTAATTTTACAAAATCGTGGAAGATTTCCTTAGATGTTTTAATTTTGATCAACTTAATTATTTTTAATTTTCTTTTTTACTTCATTGTTTCTTATAGTGGTAAATCTCCTATTACCTTAGACATTGGCATTAGTCATCGTCATATCATTTCAGGGTATGCTCGGCAGTGTACTGGTGATGTTGTTGGATATGTCTAGTGTGGTAAACAGATTCAAAGTCACTGGTTTTTGTTTGTGTCTTTTGCATAGTGTTAGTGATTGTAAATGTGTTGCTGGTGGTGTTTGTGGTAGGATGGTGTAGTTCCGGCCGGTATGTCTCTTGACTACGCCTCCGTTGGAATGAAAGAACTCGACCAGCTGGGCAATGACATCGAGAAACTCAAGAGGTACGTGAGGCTTCTTAATCGTGCTGTTTTGCAGCGTATTAGTAACAATATTCACTCTTCTGCCTTACCTAAGTGGTGTACATAAACAAAATCCGTTGTGCTTGAAATTGATTCAGAATTGACGGCTAAGCTAGTGAAAGCCAGGTTCTTACTGTTGGTAGATGTGTTGTAGTGAGAAACTTGTCCTTGACGAAGAGAAGGCCAAAGTGGAGGCCGAGGCCAGGGCCTATGCCGATGAAATGATGTCCTTGAGGCAAGAGCTGGATACTGTCGTTGCCGCCGTTAAGCAACTTGAGGCGCAGAAGACGGAGGCTCAGAAGCGCCTCAGTGAAATCGACGCCAAGGTTTTTCCATTTATTCATATTATATTTAGAATGAATTTCAAAAGACCTATTAGCCGTTGTTCCATAATTATTGCCGACCAATTGCTGTTGTCCTTTTAGTCAACAAACGCAGTCGTGATTTAATGAGAAGATATAAACAGAGCTCTGTCGCAAGTGAAATGATGAGACAAAATTTGGCTTACGGCGTTTTGCACAGTGGAAATATATTCAGCCAAAACTTAAAAGTAAAATTGCTGAGTAAGAGTGAATTTGATGCTGTTGGCCCGGCATACAAGACCTCTTTGACTCTAGTCTACTATAGACAGACATTTCTTTTTAACAAATTCAGGCTTCTGTTGTTTTGATCAATATCCTCTTGGTATTCATTGCTCTGAGGACTTCTGCATGAAACACGCATATTATAGGAAATACTAGGCACAAATATAAATGATTAGTCTTAATGAGTTGCATAGACAGATTTTGCTTTGTCTTTGAATGACAGTTTGATATAAAAACGTTGTATTTATAATTTCTTTATTACTGAAAGAGGCCAAAAGGATTGAGGATCTGAACTTCTACAATTTGAGGATCTGTGGATTCCTGTTAGTTGTTGCCAAATTCTTTTATGAGACTTGTTGTTTTGCAGAGAGTTGGTTTTGAAAAGCTTCTGAAGGAAAATAACGAGAGATTTCAAGAGGAGCAGAAACAGGTCGGCCAATTTAATATTTACACAACGACCTCGGTTTCTTTCTACGTTTTCTTCTAAAGTTCTTTATGTTGAGCACCTGTTGGTTGCTGATGACATGTTTGTCGTCTGTGAAATGACGCCATTGATTTGCAGATGCTTTGAAGTGTAGACTATGTAGGCATAAATGATAATTAACATGGTTTGGTTCATGTTGTTGCATATCTTTGTTTCAGGTTCTTCATCTTAGAGAACAGCTGTCCCATCAGGACGACATGGATAAAGTTAGTCTGGATTATTTCTGGTTTTTATTGAATGAAATTTCAGTGTTTTCTTCATTGCCTGAAGCCTTTTCTTGGCTGATTCAGTCTTTGCTAATGTTTTACAAAGGACCGCTTGCTGTCTGATGCTGAATGCCACTGTACTGTTTGTTTTTATTTTTGTTATAGCTTCTGTATTCAGTTATTACCAGCTGTCTTTGTGTTACTGCCGTTTTGAGAGTTTGTCTTAAGAGAAGAATTAGAATTCTATTTGTCTGTGTAGACCTTAGAAGAGAATTTGAAGGCTAAACGCGAAGAACTGAACCAATTGCGACAACAGGAATTGGAGTTAGAGCTGAAGACAGAGGGAGGTCACAGCAAACTGGTTCAACTGGCCAAACTGGTTCACGGCACAAGAGTTAACATCAGCCAGGTTAATGCTCTTTGCCTTACAACTTTCTGTGTTTTCTTGTATCTAGAACTCCACTCTGTATCTTCATGCTGGATTGTATTGGACACTGTTGTATTAATTTTACTTACTTATTGTTAATGGGCTCTGAACTGGATACAGTCTCAACATAGAGATCATTGGGAAAGACATTGGAAGTAGATAGTAGTGTCACTCTATGCCTTGTCCTTCATGTGTCTTGAGAGTTTTTTTGTTAGAAGAATTTCTGATTATCTGCCTGCTGTTAAATGCACGTCATCTCAACTGACATAATGCAGGACTCATCTTAGTATTAGTATCTTAGTATTATCTTAGTATTTGTATTAGTATCTTAGTAGTATCTTAGTATCTTAGTAGTGTAGCATTTGTCTTATCTAGTCATTATCCACTTTCTATGTTTGTCTGTTTATATCAGCTCCATTTCATACACGAGACTGTTTGACGTAATGTTTATTTTGAGAGCGATTGTTTGCTGTGACTGAAGGTTGAGTACAACATAAATAAACTGGAAGAGGCCCAGAAGAACATCGCGCAGACAATCGGCCTGTATGACTCAATGTTAAGCGATGAGTTGACCGAGGACGAGGCATGTAGAATCGGATCACTGGCAGTCACTTCGCCACTGGCCTTAGACCTCAGTATTTCAACTCTTGATGCCATGGTATGGTATTAATTCGGAGTTCATTGGCATACCTTAGATAAATAAAATGTCACCGATGTTGTGATTACGAAGAACAGTAAAACTAGTTTTTTGTCTGAATGGAATATGTGCACTTTTGATTCGGGTCATGTTTTCTTTAATTGAAGTCATTCTCTAATGGCTGTTTGGACAAATTTTATAATTAGTCAGATTGATTTAGGGTTTATTTTATTTCTCTTAAAGGTCTTTAATTGTGAAAACATTTTCCATGATATTTGTTGTAAATGTTAATTTTTTTTTTGTCAGTCTGATATCGTGCAGATGACAAGCTCAGAGCTTGACTCTTTACAAGATAAACTCGGTGTACTGCCCACTGAGTATGAGGAAGGTGAGTGCTTTCTATTTGCTGTAAGAAACATTCAACTGTGTCTTCTTGATTTCTAAGACTCCAGAAACTAAACAATTTCAAACTCCAAATCATGATCCTGTAGCTGAGATATTTAGCTCCAACTCCTCAGTGCTGTTTCTTGTCTCTGTGTTGTACGTAGAATCGTTCTATGCTGTTGGAGCATCCTTGATTGTGTTGAGTGAGCTGTGTGTGGGGCTTATATGCTGCTGCAAATGGTTTTGGGTTTATGATGCTGATGAGGGGCTTCGTTCTTGTTTCAGTCGGTGAATCTGTTGAGGCGGAGTGTTACTTTGACGGTGGCGCTGACGCTCCACTCGGTGCCGATCCATTTGGTGAGGCTCTGGCTTCGGTGGAACAGGCTTCACAAGAAACTGCTGCAGTAGGAACAGTAGACGATCTTATTTCTAAGGACAAATATGAAATTAAATAGGAATTTCGGTTTTATATTTACTTGACATTTGAGACATATTAGTTTTTGTTTTTTTTCTTGTTATTAATGTCTTTATTATTTGTTTTTTTCAATTTGTCAATTTATAGACGTGTTTTAATTAGAGTTGTTTCTTTATTCCTGATTTGTCTGTCATCTGTGATTTGCTTTCTTTTCAGTTTTTCTTTCTTATTGTCAGTTCTTATGGTTGACTTTGATAGTATTGACGTCCTTAATGTGTGGTAAGTAGGCAAAATCACCCATTCATTTATTGTGCATCTCTAATTATCTGGCGGTAACAGTGTGTTTCCCTAACCTTTAGAGAACTTCTGGAAGTTTTTTGGAAATTTGGTTCAGCAACAAATCAGTGAAATTTGAATAAGTTTTATCAACTCTTCATTGTCATTTGATGATTGTCTAAGGCAGGATAATTATTGTAAGACCATGGACCTATGCATGCCTTTGTGTTTATAATAATTGCTAATTAGTTTAGGCTTGATTTTATCAATCGGTTTTAAGAAAAGTGTTTTGTTTTGTGCAAAGAAGAAGGCAGAGGATCCCTGGGCATCAGAGGCCTTTGCGAATGCCAGACCACCAGGTAACAACCGTAATTGTCATCTTATTCAGATCCAAAAAGTTCTTCTCAGACTGTGTGCATGTGACAATCCCACGTGTACGAAGAGATTTTCTAGGAATTTGGGTTCTCTGTGCAACATACATTTGACGACGCATTGCTCATTCTGAGTCTGACATCGTCTCCTCTTGTTTAGGTGTTTCTTTCCAGCACAACTAAACGATGAGACTAGCCACTCTGGAAATTCAAATAAATAAATGCCATTAGAGCACCTTTGCCATTTATTTATTATTTATTTGAATTTCCAGAGTGGCTAGTCTCATCGTTTACTTGTGCTTCTTATGTGGTGAATATGAATTCATCGCCTGCTCCATTGAGGCAAAATACACCCAAAGGAGATCTGGGATGATGTCCTTCTTGATTATCCTGTTGATTATCCTGTTGATTATCCTGTTGATTATCCTGTTGATTATCCTGGTGTGTTTTATGGCTGGTCAGTGAAACCTTGGCGCTCTTTGCCACGTGGATTATGAATTTTGTCTAAAATGTATTTGTTTGATGTTGACTTCTGTTTGATTTTCCATTTTAGCAAGCAACGATCCTTTCTACACCGGAACAATTGCGGAACTAAAATCACCAATAAATGTACGCAGCAGTTGTCTATGTTTGGTCTTTATTAGTTATTGTTGATTTAGATGTTGTTTTCAGTGCAAGAGAATATTTAATAACGATCTCCTCTTTGAAGTTTATGTGTGAGTTGCTTTGCATGTTGTCTGTCAGAGTTTGAAAATGTCCAGCGATTAACAGCCTAATGGCTTCTGAATAATTTCTTTCAATTTGGTGAATTCTGTTGTAGTTCCCTTTTGTAGATTTGCTTTATAATGAAGTCACTCTAAGTGGCATATTTGGCTGTGCAATATTTCATACTGAGATATGAATGTAAACATTATTGTATTTTGTTTGGCTTATTGGATAAGCATTTTGGTTTTAGTGATTTGCATGTCTGACTGATCCAAGACCAGATTCACATCCTGATTATGATTGACTCTGAAGTTTAGAAATTTTGGGATTTCAAATAGCCTTTCACTGCTTCGTTATTCCGTAGGTTGGACACTTAGATCTGGATTTATCAATTCTTATGATTTATTTCTGATAGCCTGAAGATCCATTTGGCACTGGAACTTTTGCTCCACCTGGATTTGACGATGGGAAAAAATCCAGTCTGCATCCTTCAGACAAGAAGTCCGGCCCTCCGCCACCGCGCCCAAAATCTCCCGTAGCCCCGGCCCGGCCCAAGTCTCCTGCACCTCCCAAACGGCCAAAGTCTCCGGTGCCTCCACGTCCAAAATCACCCGCCCCCCCGGGGCGTCCGAAATCTCCAGCCCCTGCTAAACAGAGAAAGGGTCCACCACCCCCACGACCTCCTGCTCCGTCAAAAAGTCCAAATCCGCCGCAGACCGATTCTTCGCAGGATTGTTTCGAGGGTCGAACCGCGGATTCTCTTTTTGCAGATGCTGAGAACGAATATTCGGATTATAATGCTGATGTGGTAAGCCATTGAGTAGAAATATGAGAGGTGCTAAAAAATGCTATATTACATTACATAAGGAAGTGTTGCTTGTATTTAAATTGTGTTCCACCTTTTGTTTCACTATTCTATTGGCCATCAATGGCTATTATTGAAATCTGTTTAATCTATAAGTCCCACTGGGCATAATATAGCACAACTAAATCACACGTGTGAGTGTGGCACTGAACAGACCTGTTTGCATTTCTGTGTAAAACTGACGTGGCTGATGAAGATATATCTTTAGATTTTCGCCAGAAATAAAACGTTTGTAACATGTTGCCATATTTATGCTGATGGTTTTCAAATTTTCAAAGTATGTTGTTATTTGAATATTTCCAGTATTCAACAGACGACACAACTCCATGGATTGAAAAATGATGAAGAAAATTCACTCGCTTGGTCCTCGAGCAGAGATTTTGTTGCTGTCAAAACTTTGATTCTTCAGCTTCTCATTTGGTTTTCTAAGCAATACCTTCATTCGATAAATTTTGAAATTTTATCTTCCAAATTTTTTGGAATTTTAAATTGATCTTGCCTAATCTAACCAATGGTTAACTATAGTCTTTATGATGCTCAATAAGTTTTCTTACGATATGGTTTCTTGTTGCTATCGTGAAAGAGGACCACGGTGTCTATATGCCAAAGGATTTGATGTGACATTTCTCCTCGTATGAGTTTTTTAATGTGGCTTGAATTTACAATGTTCTCACAAAGTCAAAATGTTTTTGGCTTGCTTAAGTTTTTACTTAGTTATTATAGATTTGTTTTTACTGAACATAGAGATCATCCCTGTATTAATTTGTCATGGAGGATGATGGCCAGTGACACCTGCAATGGTTAAGTGATGAATGCATTGGTTGGGGAGTATCAATGTGCCTGTACAGTTGTGATAGAGTTGAATTACAGCTATTGAAGGAGCATTGAGTTTTCTGGAAATGTTAGTGTTATTTGTCTCAATTTATGTGCACCTGCTGTGTGAATTGCTTTGTGCAGTTCCTCTGCTAATGACCTTGTTGAAATGTTTTGATTTGAATTTGTAGCAGAGTGTTCTGTAGCTTACTTTAGCTTAGACTTAGTTTTCATATAGTGATCAGTTTTTGAATTTATGGGCGACTCTTAAGGTGCCCTAGTGCTGTTATGTAAGCGTAGTTTTAATTACTGACATCTGTCCGTACAGTTTCATTCTTTCTTCATCTGCTGAACTAATTGGAATTTCTGATATGCTAAGCATGTACTTGGTGCATCTTACGTGAGTATTGTAAATATGGAGATAGGGACCCTGAGTGTTTATAGCTATCTGTCTAGGCCAGAGATATTGTTGGGCTGTGCTGCTGTTACTGGACATGTGGTGGCTTTTGGCCTAAATGACTTGCATTGAATTTGCTTATATCTGCATTTGACTGTTATTCTGAGACCAGTTTTCCAATTTTAAAAGCCTTGAATCAGTTGAATGTTTTAATTGTCAGAAATCTTAGTGACCACAGTTCGCTAAGGATCTGTTTTCGATATTTACTCTATTCTTGCTATATTATTCAAACTCCTGTTGATATGCACATTAGAATGTCATCCATTTTAAAGAGTCTCGTAAAATGTGTTTTTAAACGGGTTTCTCTGTATTCCAGAGACATTTTTGCTCTTTGCTTTGTGTTTTAATCTTTGCTTTGTTTTTGGTCAATGCTTTGTTTTTTTGGTTTTGTTTTTGTTTTCATTTTGATTGCTTTTGACATGTTTTTTGACCGAAAGCTTAACTCACCGTTCACAGCTTTTGCTGATACACTGCAAAATTAGGGCATAACGGTATTTATGTGTTAGTCTAACTGTTATGGCATTACTGTCCTAAGCTGCATTTACGGTAATTTGGATGGTCATTGTAACAAAATTTATAGTACTCTGTTGACTCTATAGCAAGCAGCAGTCAAATGCTAATATTGTCTATAATTGACTTTTGTTAAATTATTTTCTGTCTTTCTTCTTGCGTCCAGTTTTAAAAATAGTTATGCAAATTCTTCTGATAACTTTCTTTGGATCAGCTTCTTATACAATCCATTTGGCCGAAGGGTTTATTATGTGATAATGTTTCTATGACTTATTCTCTACATTCTTAGCATTTTAGTCTCTTGTGGTTTTATTTACCTGTGTTTGGTGTAAAATAATTTATTGTGATGTCATCTTGCTTAGTTGTTAATGTTGTCAAGTAAAAGTTTACGTTTTACTTTTCTGCAAAAATTTGTTTCAAATTATGAGAAGGAGGAGGAGGAGGAGGCAAGGAAATGATGGTTTTATGTCCAAATGTAATTATTTGCACTTGTACTTAGATGTAATGTAAACTGTGCTTAATTGTTTTGATAACTAGTCATTGTTAGATTTAGGTCAGTATGTTAAGTGCTTTGTAATGTAATCTTTGGTCCTCATTACTACAGTGTTACGTATTACACTTTGTGCTGGTTTCATAGTTTCAATGTGGTTTATAATTTCTACTTGAGAGTAGGTCTCGTTACATTCTGTGTTGTTTTGTGTCGTTGAACTGGTTTGAGACTCTTTTGAGCATTTATTGTGCTCCTTTATAAAAAAGGTCTTTAAGAATCAACTGGCTGCTTTAAGTTTATTGATTCTGTGCACGGTTTGTACTTGGACGGGTGGCCGTTCAGCTGGATTTCAGTTTGCTTTCACATTCTGACGCTTGGCATTTTCAAATGCAGGCTGGCTGCGGTGCTCCACGGGGTCCCTGGTTGTATCGTTTCTGTAATATGCTTCTTCAGCAGAAGTTTAGATGCTAACAAAGGAGCTGTATGTGCAGAGGGTGGTGCAAAACAGTTAGCTGTTAAATGTAATTTTGACGATTTTATTTAGGACAATATATGTAAAATATTAATACTTTTAACTGAGGTCATTGTCCGCACTGATATTGCATGTATAAGGTGCTGTGTGTGTGTGTGTGTGTGTGTGTGTGTGTGTGTGTGTGTGTGTGTGTGTGTGTAGGGTTTTGGGGATATCCCTGCTTCACAGCTTGCATATTTCATGTATTTGCATGAAAATGTGGTGCTTGCGTGTTAGTGGCTTTTCCGATTATCGATGAATTGTTTATTATGAGACAGACTATGTTATGATTTAGTTAAGTCGTCGTGTCTTGATGTAACCTTCTGGATATACAGTAGACATTTGGTATCATAGACTTAGAGATATTTTACAATTGTAGCATTGTATGATGTTAACGATAGTTTAAAAGATTCTGATGTGTCCGTGGTGTGTTGTTATCGTTGAAGAATAATGCATATGTTAGTGCTGTTTAGCTTTGCTAGTATCGGTAGCTTGTTGATATTTCATTATTATTAATTAATGACTGTTGTTTTTTGTTTGATTAAAGATGAGTTTGACTTCGTGATTGGTGAAATTTCTTTTCTAGGCTATAGCTGAATGCAAGTGAGGTGAAGTTGGATATCGGGTCAGCTTTTCGTCCTCCAGCTGTGTCCAGCTGTTGACATCTCCGTGACGTATTTTCCCCCATTCTTTTGTTATGGTTCAAGTGTTGAGAATTCTTAGTTTTGTTTTCATCCCAACGTCATGTCTTTTGAACATTTTGGTATGTAGCCTGTTGAAGGTTGATCCTGCCATTGCTATTCTTCTTTTGATCTCCAAGTCCTCCGCTGTTTCCCATTCACTTCCCAAGAAAATGAACTTCTTTGCCATTTCATTTTCTCTTCCACTGTGTATTATTATTGGCCAATCTCCCACTTTCTTTGCAAGTGGCATTACTTTTGCTTTATTAGTGTTTATTTGTAGTCCAAATTTTCAACTCTTTGTTATTAAGGCCACTGTTAATTAACTTAATTCTACAATCCTTGAGAGGCAATAAGGGGTGTTGTCGCATTTGAGGCGCTACAGAAGAAAGGTGCGGTGGGTTATGTTTGCGATAGAGAACGAGATTTCTGCTGAGCATCGAGTGAAATGGTTACAAAGTCAATCGCGGATGAATAGCACATTAAGATAACTGGTTCCTTCTATCATGTCTTATAGACGACAAAATATAAAATCGATGCTCTATGAATTTAACCAAAGTAAAGACTATTGTTACAGTAGCTGCGTAGAAATGCTATTATGCAAAACTTTAAGCGAGATGATGAAACAGTCCAATTATAATCAGATGATTTTCTTGATTCTCCATCATGGATGCGTACAATTTTGTAAGAATTGTCAATATGGGTTGTGTTTGCATTAGCGATTGGCATCGATGCGAGACTTGATGATAACGGTATCGGGTCATAGTACGTGCTTAAAATTGATCGTTTATAAGAATAAGTAATTGGCCTGAAATTCTAAGGAGCCCGTGTATTAGCGATATGCAGGGCTTTTGTGCCGGAACGACGTTCCGGAAAATCTGAAAACTCGGTTTTTTGCAATATTAAATTCATAAATAGAACATTTAGAACTATATATATATTTCCAATACATTTATGATTTAAGCATGAAATAGTTATTTGTTGAATTTTCTTCAGCATGTTAATTAAGGACACATTATATACTGTTGTGTTGATTATAATATTATAGCCTAATTATTATAGTAATATTAGTAAAAGTACGGTCCATGGAGGTATTATCCCAGGAGGCGGCATTACGTCATTTCTAGCCAAAGCTGCGTGAAGCCAGTTAGCGCGTAGGCTAAAAATAGCGTGTAGGCTGTTAGCTATGGTTAGCGGCCATCTTAATAGACTCAAACTGTGGCTGCCGTCTGGGAATTTCCAAAATAGTCGGCTTCACCGACATGAAGTAATGCCGTCTCCAGGAATAATACCTCATGGTACGGTCGCTACGTCCTGTTGACAATTGACTTCCGACTACTGAGTTCCGGAAATTATTATTTTTACAAAAAGGCCTGCGCCACCTAACAGCGACATGCTGATGGGGTCCAGAGCCTGTACAAGTTTGAAAACCTCTGCCGTATGGGACCGCAGACCCCGGTTTGAGAGCCACTGGTCTACTGTATGTGTATCAAATGACATTCTAAACGAAGTCTTATCTAGGCAGAGATGACAATCGGCAAAATCCAAGCAGAACGATCCAAGTCACTGCCTCTCGGGATCACGAACGCAGCCTCAGGTTGCTTCTAATTAATTAACTACACAAAAGTGATACTTAGAATTTGTAGCCTACGTCGGGTGTTCGAAGTATGTTGTTACTGAGGAAAAGATCTTAGATGGTGCAGTTGTTGTTGTTGTTGTTGCTGCTGCTGCTGCTGCTGCTGCTGCTGCTGCTGTCAGCAACGAAGACAATCGCTAGAAAAGATCAGCACCAAGATTCCCTGCCTCGTTTTCATGCTCATGGTAATGCTCTGGTGTCGATGACCTGCAAACGATGTCAAAATACACAGTAGGCCTGCTTAGTATCTTGGTATTACCTGCAAATCAAATAAATTGAAATAATCAAGATGATCTTAGACGTTGGCTAAAACATGTCGCATCGTCTTCGTCTTTGCAATCGTCATCTTCGCTAAAGTCGTCGTCGTCATCATCATCATCATTTTTTGTCCTCCTCGTTAAGCCTAATAAGAAACGGTGAAGATTTCAAATGATTTTTATCTATTCGCCTGTGTGTATTTCATTTCTGTTATATATATATATATATATATATATATATATATATATATATATATATATATATATATATATATATATATATATATATATATGATTTAGCGTAAAGCGTAGGCCTATATAGGCCGAGTGTAGACTTCGTTCGTGCTCTTGTTGTCTGCTTACTGTTCGTTGGGCGTCTGTCTCCCTCTCAGTCCCGAGTCCCTTGTGTCCGTTGTCACTACGGGCATTCCAACGGCGTCTTCGAACTTTTTATTCACGTACAGACTGAAAAGAGAAGAGCAATTCGAGTAGCGCAATACTCTATATCGAAACCAAATACGATGTTTTTAGGCCTAAATACTGTTGTGAAATTTTAAGCATAAATTTGGGCTGATTTGCGTTAGGCGCGAATGCCTAAAGAGTCTGTTGAAAGTTCTAAATTCTATAATTTCGACCGAATAGTCTATTGAGTGGTCGAGAATGAGTTTGATCACCTACCATATTTTATCAATTTTTTCGTCGAATTCTTGGTTTCTCTCCTCTTGGACTTTTCTTTCTTTCATCGAACGGTACATGAGAAAGATGGCGACGGCGACGAGAACGAGGCAGACGACGCCCCCCAGGGTGCAGCCCACGATGATCCCCACCGGAGTGGGGCTGTCGGCATCTGTCCTCCCCCAAAAATAAAAATAATCTCAGTCGTTTCCAGTTCAATCAGTCAATGATGATGGTATACATGGTATACATGCAGTCACTGGAGATGCAGCACGTGACATCTGCGTCATACTATGTCAGAATCGAACAATTAGTCATAGCTGTTGGGTTCTACTGTCGACTGATGCACGCATTTGACGTAGCCACTGGGGGGGGGGCGACGGGGACGAGGGTCCCTATTATGGATGGGTTAAGTCGTGGGGTTTGCGTAAAATTGTCGGGAGAAATATTTCAAGGTCGGTTTAAAATCTTAGAACAGAATTGATCCGACAAGAATTCCTTGACGACCTTTTTGCTTGTGGTCGTTTTTTACTCGAAAATGTCGACGTCACCCCTCCCCCAATCACGATGGGCTATATAAATCTCTCTCTCTCCCTCTCCCCCTCTCTCTCTGTCTCTCTGTCTGTCTGTCTCTCTCTCTCTCTGTCTCTCTCTCTCTCTCTCTCTCTCTCTCTCTCTCTCTCTCTCTGTCTGTCTCTCTCTCTGTCTCTCTCTCTGTCTCTGTCTCTCTCTCTCTCTCTCTCTCTCTCTCTCTCTCTGTCTCTCTGTCTCTCTCTCTCTCTCTCTCTCTCTCTCTCTCTCTCTCTCTCTCTCTCTCTGTCTCTCTCTCTCTCTCTCTCTCTCTCTCTCTCTCTCTCTCTCTCTCTCTCTCTCTCTCTCTCTATCGTCCCCTCTTTCTATATATTAAAGAGCGACTAAATAAAAGACAATAGAGGGGAGACTTAAGCAGTTTGAATATTCAGATGGGAAACGAGTGGATCAACGTCACTTGTCTCAATTGCTCTTTTTTGAAGTCGCAGATTCTTAAACCTGCAAATCGAGAAAATGTGAGAAGGCCTTTATTCCAAAAATCGAAAGATTCAGGATTCGAATCAGATTTCACGGAAAGTTCTTTTGCAGCAGCCCGGGCCTCGGCGCTTCGCATGGACCCCCCCGTCTTCCCTCAACAGGGAACCCATGACGACGTCTGCCAGGTCATGATGGCGGCTTTCTCATTATAGAACCCTCGCTACGACACTGAAATAATAATAATAATAATAATAATAATAATAATAATAATAAAATAATAATAATAAAATAATAATAGTAAGGTGGTTTTAAGTGGCTTAGGAGGCTAAGTAAGAGACAGACAGAGACAGAGAGAGGAGGTGAAAGAGCTTCTTACCGAGACGACATGATGGAGTCAGTGGTCTCCAGTGTGCTCCGTGGCAGTGGAAGACATTTTGGTTCTGGGGGAGAGTGATTAGCTTCGCAGGTGATCTGCAGGTGACGCTAATGACAGCTCCTTCTGTGACGTCACTGCTGTTGACAACGGCGAAGGTGTCGTTGATCATAGGGCACGAATAGTCGCTTGGAATTCGATAGACATCAACTGCAAGTATCAATCAATCAATCAATCAATCGCTCAATCAGCCACGAGACCATCGGTCATTTGTTTAGTCATTCAATTGTCAACTGACATTTTATCCTTTGTGTTATGGCACAATAACAAACAATAATAATAGTTGAGTGGCTAAAGTCCATAAAAGCCAAGAATCGTTCACTTCTGGATAGAAGCATGACAGTTATAGGGTTCATGGCCCTGAACAATTTCCCCAAAGGATGCACAAGTTTTTGTTATCTCTTACCATGCAATTTGGCACCATAAATTTTCTTGATAATTTGTAAAAAATTCCGCTTGAGCTGCAGTACGTAGACAAATGACAATCGATACAGTGCCAAATAAACAATACTAAGTAATATTATTGTGCTTACAGAGTGTACAGATATGAATATTATCATTTCATTTCGCATTTCCTCCGAAACTAAAATATGAAAATGGTAGGTCTAATTCCGCATCAAATCAACACGCTTTTGAATAAAATCGGACGTCACCATCTCAGATTGTGATGAAAACTGGCACAATTGTTCATCCCCATGAGTAATGTTGCCAATACCATTCTCTGTAGATTAAAAATGTTTAAAATGTTCAATTTACGCAATAGAAATTACCACAGGCAAAATTCTGAATGACAAGCACATTTGATATACAAGAGATAGTGGCCTAATTTTTGAAAAAACTTGATTAACAGGTGCTCTTCACTTCTCTGTCAAAAGTGCTAGCCATTCAAACGTCTGCCAATACCATTCTCTGTAGTTTAAAAATGTCCTTTAAAATGTCCAATTTACGCATTAGAGAATACCACAGGCAAAATTCTGAATGCCAAGCACTTTTGATATAAAACTACAGAGAATGGTATTGGCAGACGTGTGAATGGCTAGCACTTTTGATTTCCTTAAACTATTCCAAAGGGTACCACTAGCCCTATGGGTACCACTACCCCTAGGGGTACCCCTAGCCCTAGTCATACCCATAGGGGTACCCATTCTCCTACCCCTAGGGGTACCCCTACCCTTAAGTTTATTCGAACGCCTCTGGACAGAATGTTACTAAATTATAAGAAGTGTCAATGTTCAAAATGTCATGCTTTTAGCCACAAAATGAACAATCATACGGCTTATCAACTGTACTATAACAAAGTTTAAAGTTAATTTCAACTCATATGACGTCATTGGGAGGTGCTTTTCTTTGCCTTTGTCGACAAATCCGAGCGAAATATCGAAATAAATTTGTGGGTTGAATTTCGAAATTTTCGCAATGATTATTATTAGGCCAGGTGTGTTTTTGAGCGCAAATTTTTTTTCTCGGATCGACTTTATTTTTGCGCCAATTGAAGACCATTCGATGTCTTCAAAGAACCTACACTTCGATTCTCGATATCATGGGCGTCCGCAGAAATTTGTCCAGGGGGGTGCAAAATAAGGCCTTGTGTCGAAAGAAATTAAACAGTTTTCCAGGGGGTGCAAAACAATGTTTTGTGACGAAAGAAACAAGTAATTTTACTTTTTTCATAACTCAACAATTTGTCCAGGGGTGCAATGCCCCCTTGCATCTCCCTTCGGACGCCCATGCTCGATATCCGTCGTGCTTTGGGAAATATTGCGAGTGTTGTTGTGTCCATGTCCTACATCTCAAAAATCAGGAACTGCGAGGGAACATTTATTTCAAAGAATTCGAATCTCATGTCACCCAAAGTTCTTTGTCATATGGCAATGACGTCACACAGAAATTTTTGGGGGGTGGGGGCCCATTCCTGACGCTATTATACTGTATAAATTCTACTGATGTATAACAGTTTGGTATCAAAGAGTCTTTTAGCACTTTAAAAAGCGAGTCTGTTTTTAGTAGGCCTAATTAAGTTAGAACACTTTAAAACTACTTTATAGTTTTCTTATTAACCAAATTAATTGTCAGTAATTCTAAACGATAATAATTATTCTCTTTTTATCACGCAATGCTGACATTTTTTAGACACCAAAAGATTTTGTGGAAGCTCTTCCATTTCGCGACGCCCGACATACTTACTCGTTGTTGAGAAGTCGGTCGTTGTACTTGGATCAGTACTAGTACTTGCATCTAGAACAGTAGCTGCAGTAGTAGTAGTAGCAGTAGTTGCTGCTGCTGCTGGTGATGATGTTGATGCTAATGTCGGAGCATTTAAATTTGTGTTTTCTTCACCGGAAGTCGAAGAAGAAGAACTTGTTGTTGGCGATGGAGTCGACTGCGCCTGTGCTGCGGGGCTGTCAGACAGAGAGTCCACTGCAGCAGCAGTCGCAGGCGATGAACCTGCTGCTGTTTGGTCGTCCGGTGTGTCCTGTGCTGTGGAATCCATTGATTCGACGGCTATTCCAAAAGAGATGCGGTGAAAAGAGACAGATTGCGCGAATCTTAATCAACTTCCCACAGATCTTCGATCGAAATGGAAAAATACTCGACTCGACATAAGTATTATGAAGATCACAACAAACCCACACTAAATTCGCACGTCTCTCTCCCTCTCTGCCTCACTCCCAGCCCCTCCCTTTATACCTCCCGATCACTCTCCCTCTTTCTTTCTCTCCTACTCTCCCTCTCTCGCTCTCTTTCTCCAGAGTTAAATTATGTTAATCGATTGCTCAAGATTTAATATCAACGCGGACGGATGATTTAACTGCGGCGCCAAACAAAGTGGATCGACCGAGAGAGAGAGAGAGAGAGAGAGAGAGAGAGAGAGAAGTGAAGCCTAACCATGCAGCGGCTGCTCTATTTATAGATTCTTGCTTGAGGGTTCCTCGACACTCATTCACGTCACGACCACAAGAACAACCGCAGAACCACGAGGCTGCCAGACTGGTCTGACCAGACGTGACAGTACGTGACAATACGTGACGGTTGTCTTCTGACTTTGGTCCAGAGGTCACTAGACACAATAATTATTGCTGTTATTCTGTATAAAATACAATCGAATGTTATTTTTGCATATAAACGGTTTTTGGAGCCTTTGGGCGAATACCAATTTAGCCCCTCAGGGCCACAGCATTCTCCTGTAAGATATTGCCTTAACCTCTCTCACAATTTTATCACCGGTTGTTCATTGGGGGGTAGACTCCATATCGGTGTGGCCACCGGGGAGAACCAGTGGCGTAACTAGGGGGCACCGGGGAGAACGGACTGCGGGCGGGACCTATATTCGGGTTTGGACCCGGGGTAGAATTTGTGCCAAAGCGATGAGAATTCTCTTGGGAGAAAGACGTCGGCATAGCCATGAGAAGGGTACGGGGAGGGGCGACCCCCTTCACGGATCGGGACCGGTCCCGAGATTCGTTAAAACCGAGATGTATAATTGAGGAGGAGAGTTAGCATTAGAACGAAGAAAACGCACCAGACAACAGACTTTGAAACATTTGAGACGACGGTGTTTTTTGCTTGTCAAGACATTTGGGCCGCAAAATGTCGAAGCGCCTACCCCCTATTCTGGAAGCCTGGTTACGCCACTGGGAAGGGGTGATTATCAACGGAATCTATGGATTTATTTCCATCGCAGATCTAGAATTCGAGAAAATGCGATAAATCCATTATTGCAAACATTGACATATTCGAGTCTCACTGGACCAGAATTTCCACTCCGATGACCAATCGGAGCAAGGTATTTTGTATCTTCAAATCGGGGCAACGCAATATCGAAATGATTTTTTCGCCAAATTTTGAAATTTTCGTGATGATGTTTCAGATGTTTCTATAAGTTAACTCACAAATAACACAACTGCTAACACTTGATCAAATTGTCTACATTTATATACAACGAATAATAACAACAATAATCCTCCATAAGAATACTTTGCTGCGACTGCCTACCTGGATCTACAACCTTGACCACCACGGATTACGGATTACGGAGGACTGTGGATTTCACCCGGATTGAGCGCTCGTGAGTAAGCTGGTCACTGCGCCAAGCTTTCGGGCAGCGCTATAGAAATGCCGTGTTTACTTACTTACTTACGAATTCTGCACAGCTGTACTAGAAATGACGGTAGAACTACATAGCCATACGGAAACTCAATTCACAGCCAAACAGAACGTTAGGCCGAATTTTAGATTCATCGTAAGAAAGAACATATGTGCATGCAATTAATCTAATCTATATTAAAACATTAGAGAATAAACCACAAATACGCTTGAAAACAGCGTAGAGCAATTGAAAAATTGGCTACGGATAGAGAATTCCTGTTTGATATCTAACACTTTGTTATCAGTCAACTGTTGAAGGAGAGAGAAATATTCAGAAAGCACCGGACAATGAATGGCAGCTGTCAACGCAGCCTCTGCCATCTGCTTCATTGTTACGCATGACAACAAAGCGCTTTATAGCACCGAGTCTTTGACATCGACCGGGAAAGAATCGATATCGATGAATGATTTACATGACTTCGAGTCGTCAAAGACATTGCAACAGCTGCGCTTGTCATCTTCTGCATGCGTCCAACAGGTGGCAGCAGCAGCAGCAGCAGCAGCAGCGTGTAACCTGATCCTCAAGACAGAATGCGAATTAAGGACGCGCGCGTTTCCATGGCAACTGCGTTAGATTTCGTTCTGCCAGATGCGGTCGGCGTTCGAGAGGAGCAGGGGCACGGCCTCTGCATGGTGTTCCGGTGACGACACCGACGGAATATTCGATCTCGACGAGTAGCCGCCCCCCTTCGACGCACAGAAGTTCATCTCTAAGACTCGGGAAATGAGAACGGGGCGTTGGCGGGGGAGCAACTGAGACGCTGGGCCTGTCACGTGACAAAGACCGTTCGAAGACGAGTAAACAACCGGTCGTTGCTGTTGTTGTCCTTCTGCGACAAATAAGCAGACGAATTAGGCATACAGGATATCGCATGTAGAATTTAAATAATAATAATAATAATAATAATAATAATAATAATAATAATAATAATAATAATAATAATGGTCTTCTCTGCATTTGATATCATCAGCAAATCTATAAGAAGCCTTTCGGTTTAAAAAAATAAGCAAAATTTCCTCAATTTAGGAAATTGAGAAGTTTGCCCACCTGGTTGAGAGCAATTTGCCTCTGAGTTGTGATGCTGTAAAATTTTTGCCGTGAACAAATTCTCCGCATTTTTCTGGCCGCAAGAGGTCCACAGCCCCAGGCCACGGTAGGTCACCGACCACTGTTGTGGGGCGAACTCCCCTTTGGAGATGCTGCCCATCAGGCGATGCGAACAGGTGAGCGTTGCCGTTGCTAGGGAACGAGAGCGCCGCCTGCCAACGATCACCGCCACGGCGCGTTGATCACGTGGGACGATCAGAGACATCTTGCGCGCCAATCGGCGTCGGTCGATGACGTCACCCGGAAACAGGTGACGTTCTCGGGTTCCTTGGCATCGGCGCTGTTGTTGTTGTTGCTGTTGTTGTTTGACGGGGGCATTACACCCTTTGTCCTTCTGGGAATCGAGGCCATTGATCCGATTGTTTATGAGGACAGAGGACAAATTTGCGTCTTCGATGGAGTATCGTCTGACGTGGGATTTTGGCCTCTTTTTCTTCTTCAGCTCTTCGAGGCTGAAAGAGACGTCTTCGAAGACCGGAGGAGCGAGCTTTGTGAGCGGTGAGTAGAAGCTCTGGCGATGGCCGCAGTCTCCGGGGGCAGGAAGACTGAGTCGGCGAATGTGTTGGCAAGAGCCTTTGGCGGAAGATTTCTCAAGATCATACTTTCCACTGTTCTGATCTTCGTTAGAGTCTTCATTGCCTAGTTTCCTACTCTCCAGAATGTCTTCAGTGAGCTTCGCCGTTGAACCCACTTGACCTTCGACTTGTCCAACCGAAGGAATGCTCGTCGTTTCACTCGATAGAGGGCAGCCGCTGTGCTGCTGCTGCTGGTGGTGGTGATGGCCCATTGACTCCCAATGGTTCCTGTTTGTTCTCAGATTGTCAATCATCGTCTTTGAGTTACTGGTCGACAGAAAACGATTCCATTCGACAAACAGCGGTTCAGCCACGTGACTCATGAAACCTAAATCACCGTTTAACTGTTAATAATTATGAACTAAATCTTTGCATAGAAACAAAGAGGACTCATTAGAATCTGCCTATGTCTGCTTATCCAGTAGAACTCCGTTAACAAGCACTGCATAGGCCCATCGGGGGGGGACTGCGAAAGTGACGTCTGCTAAGGCGCCATCGACTTTGACCTTCGTTATGAAACGGCGCTATAGAATTCGTCTTACTAATGATGATGATGATGATGATGATGATGATGATGATGATGATGATGATGATGATGATGATGATAACGGGAAGTGCAAACAGCCTTTTGCTTTACATTTAACGGTCTTGTAAATGATTTGTCTCGATTTAAGTGTAAATCGTGTTTTTCTTGTAATTCGCATTGTGTTTAGTTTACTCAGTCGGACAAGTCTCTAAAGCATTCCAAGAAAACGCTTTTCTCAATTACGCACACACACACACACACACACAGACACACACACACACACTGAAAATAGTTGATAGCCACCGTCTGTCGACGCAGTTTTTAACTCAACGGCGCAAATACAAAACAGAGATTATAAATCTCTATTGCAGTGACAACCGATGACAACCTGTTTGTATTTTAGCAATGGTTGCTTCAGCTCTGTCACAAAAAGGCGTCACTGGTAAACCAAGGCGCTGTTCTAGATCACCTGCAACAAAAAACAACATCGCAAGTGACTGCATGCAAAGCCAAATGCATTCGAATACTAGTTTTAAAAATACCAGAAACGGAAATTAAAAGATAAACAGGTGAGTGATAGATAGCACCACAGGTGAGACATAGCAGGTGATATTGAAGGAATTTGACAATGAATGGCTTGCATTTCTGAGTATAACGGGACTCGCTCTACAACTTAATTGCATTCATCAATCAACGCTTTACACCAGTAAATTGAAAATGAAGAGATGAACAATGCCTTGCCATCCATTATCTGTAATGTGTCTCCTCCGGATTAGTCGCCACAATAATCTCTACGTCAAATAATAATAATAATAATAATAATAATAATAATAATAATAATAATTTCTACTGCGCCAGAAAGTAACGCAAAAGCAAAAGAAATAAGCGAAACAAGGAAACATGGTTTCAAAAAGAACATTGAAAGTCTTCGCCGGAGCAACTCATGGAGTCCGATGTGAAGTGGAAAATCGGAGACTGACCTTGATGGAAGAACTCTTCACAGATGAGTTCACTCCAGCACTTGCTCAGCTGCCATGGACGACATGGATTGCTTATATCGGCGCACTTCAACGTTATCTAAGTCATCAGCAGAACACATACATCGATTGAACAACACTTCAACAGAAAATCAACTCTATCATCTCTATTCATTAGCTACAGTAGAACTTCGTTACAACGGACTCGGTTATAGCGTATATTCGGTTATAAAGTACCGCAAAGTACGGTCCCGTGTGATGCGCTACCGTATTTGGTGGTATTGGATATAACGTACCTCGGATATAACGCACTCAATTTTACAGACCCTAACTAAGTACGTCATAACGAAGCTCTACTGTAGAATTGTACAATTGCCTCGCCATAAAAGACTCGCGGATCAAGAATAACATTAACATTTTAAGAGAAAGCCTTAATCGAAGAAGGAACTGTCTTCAGGTAACTGGCTTTTTAATCACTCAGCTGTTAAAGCGCTTTTGCCTTAAGCATCTGACTTTTCTACTGCGCTATATAAATTGTCGTTTAAACTAAACTAAACTAGAAGATATAATAATCTTTATTTCGTGACAAACAGCATCAAAGAAAACCAGACATGAGGTGAAGCAGGTAAGCACTAGATTCTGTCTATTAAGAACTCAGTTTCACCTGAAGAATGAAACTGCGATGTTCTTCTTCAGATGAAAGGTTGAGGTAATTTTCTTTGAGATGATCCTGCAAAATATACAATTCGCATTTCCTTCGTCAGATGACGAGTAACTGTAGACGCGCCATGTACGGCAACGCAACAGCCAATCCACGCAGGCGCTGGATTTCTCCACTCAGATCATCCTTTAATCTCATTTCTTAATCTCGCCTCTCTTTAACCAAACTCAGTCGTCGCTGTTTTAAAACTGAAGTATAATCTTGAAAATTCAAGAAGATCAGTGGTGGCTCCAAGATTTGGCAAGTGGGGGGGGGGGGGGAAAGAGCGTTGAAGTGGCAACTTATAAGCATGTGGCCAACAACTTTTTCCTAAACTAGTCCATAGTCTAGTTGCTTAGAATGAGTGCACTAAAGTATGAGGGGCCACTTGGGCGCCAGGCATTTATTTAATAGGGGGTACGGCCCTCGGGCCACCCCTTTGAGCCGCCCCTTAAGATAATAATTCTCACAAAACTTTATCTCTTCAGTAGACGACGCACTCAATCACGTTGAAATAAACATCGAAATAAAACAGAAAAACTCAAATATTGATCTCTGTACTGTCGATGATTGTCAGTGAAAGTACATTTGCCACAGAGAGAGAGGTTCGTTTGGTTAGAATCGAAGGGAATGAAAGGTTCTGACCCTGAATACGGTCAGAATGGCTGTCTGCCTAGTAATGTCCGTTGCGAGAATCATATTTCGAATCAGACTTTTCATCTTCAGCCTAAAATAATTAAACACATAAAACAAACGCCCTGAAGAAGTCTATTGGTCGGTCACAGAATCTGCTTTGCGTCTTTAAATAGCAAAGCATCGACCACCAAATGGACTGAACTCTTCTTCAACGCATGCACAGAGAGTCTAACTACGAATGATCATAGACTGCAGATAAATGAAATGACTCTCTCTCTCTCTCTCTCTCTCTCTCTCTCTCTCTCTCTCTCACCAATTCGCTTCGTCCAGATGTTCAAAGAGCCTCGATTCCTGGAGAATAGCAATCGTCGACCGCCAATGATGATTTTCCAACACAGACTGATTCTGCAAATGAACAACGGAGCTGATAAGTCTCAATTACGTGGCGTATTCTTCGGTGGAGAATATAGTATGACTATCAAACCAATGGCGTGTATAGAGTGGTGGGCGCCCGGGGGAGGGGGGCAAACATTTTTTGGAGCCTTCATCTGTCTGATCTTATACATGACGAGCAAAAAAGGTCGCAAGTCAATTTTGGCGCCCCCTCTGGTCAGTGGCGTAGCGTGGTATCGTGCAGCCCATGGCTCTCTTCTCTCTCTCTCTCTCTCTCTCTCTCTCTCTCTCTCTCTCTCTCTCTCTCTCGCCTCTAACATAGCGCCGTATAAAGACAAATCAGTCAGTTAATTCTGAATACACATGCACAGGATCAACGGCTATAGTTGCATCGATTATTAGAGAGAGAGAGAGAGAGAGAGAGAGAGAGAGAGAGAGAGAGAGAGAGAGAAGAGAGACAGACAGACAGACATACAGACAGACAGACAGACAGAGAAAGAGAGACAGACAGACAGACAGAGTCTTACGTCGTAGAGTGAGCACAGAGGGTTGTCCGTGGCAACGAGGAAGCCCTGATTGGTTCCCGGATGTTCGACGTCGTGACAGGCGGCCGCTAAGATGGCGGTCATCTTCTCAAGCGGCGTCAGCGACGATTCCAGCTGAACGGAGGACAGATACGCAGGGAAAAGCGTGGACAGTTAATAGGGTCTACACTGTAGAAAGATGATAGTATAAGCGCTGCGTAAATCACAAGATGAAAACTTCAATGGATTCCATTTTTAGATAGGCCTACATGCAGTAGAACTTCGTTATAACGGACTCAGTTATAGCATACATGCTTACTCGGTTATAACAACGTACTGAAATGTACTGTCCCACGTACCGTATTGGATGGTATTGCATATATAACGTACCTCGGATATAACGTACTCAATTTTACAGACCCTAACTAAGTACGTTATAACGAAGTTCTACTCTACTGAATCGAATAGTTTTAATTATTATTATTAACCCCTTAACTGGGGATCCCGGATATATCCGTACATTTTACATTGTGTTACAGTTAAATACACGGTTAAGGGGTTAAAGGGAGAACAGAACGCTGAAATAGTAAATAGCTGTCCGTGAAGAGAAACAGAAGAGAGGATAGCGCAGAGATGACGTCATCTTACTCACTCGACGTTCAGACAGATGAACGAACATCGCTTGAACGACATCGGCTGCGTGAACTGAGTTGTGGTAAGGGTTGGAAAAGTAATAGCTCGACTCAATTAGATCTACAACAGAGCAACTGCGTACAGACAAAACACACGGACAATCCCAGTTCCATTGGGTTCTACGGGCGCCATATTTGCACCATTGCGTCAATGCGCCGGACTTCACCTGCTACCTCTCCACATCGTATACTTCATGGGCCTATCGCGTCAACTAGTCGCCAACAAAGATGAGCAATTGTTTTATTGTGCACGTCAGAAGCTATATTTAAGTTCAGAATATAAGAAATGAAAACAATATTTCCAAAATTCCAAGCGCGGACAGACGTGGCAGTTTTGGTCTTGCGTACGTTGACTTCAATTGCACGATGCTGTTTAAGAACACTGGAGCCAAACTGTCAATGCATCACTTGCAACAAAATGATGCGAATGGTTAAATGCAGACTCCGAAAAACTGATAAGAATAATCTCATTTGCTGCAAAAACAACATCAACAATATTGACGCCATTGACAACATCGTCACTTACTGAGACAGCGCATCAATCGACTGATATCGAGTTGAAAGGTGCGGATGAAGTCACATCTTTGGAAGAGATGCATAGTCATGTGGAACAGACTACGACCTGGAAAAGCATGAAACAGTTGATGAGTGCTGAATCTCAAAGGATGCTGCTGCTGCTGCTGTCCATCCGTTGGCCGTTGATCAGAAAAGAAGAAATATTGGAATTATAAAAACTAAGACATTTAAAAACTGTAAACTAAGGCGAGATTCTCGATTGAAGGGGGAAAGAGGCGCTGTCTATTACTCTATTTGCTCAACCAGCTTCTTTTTCGTGAACTCAGAAGAAATATTGTTGCTATTTAAATAATATATATGGGCCTATGTTCATCTTTCCAATTGGGTGCAAAGATAATATGTTTACCGTTTGTCAGAGAATTCAGCTTGAAAATGTTGAATGACCAGAGATGCGAAGTTTCCAGCATTTTCTAAACACGAACATACATTAAAAGAAACAAGCGCGCGCACACACACACAGTCACACACAGTCACACACACACACACACACACACACACACAGTCCACAGCCCCAAATCAGCGGCCTGCTGCTCTGGGCGATAAAATTCAACTGCACCCAGATATTATGAGAAGCAGAAGTGGCGATTAACCCCTTAACTGGGGATCCCGGATATATCCATACATTTTACATTGAATTACAGTTAAATACACGGTTAAGGGGTTAAAGTACAACTGACAGCAGAATATTATGCAGCAGCAGCAGCAGCAGCGGCGGCGTCAGCACACAGTACATGGAGTCACAGTCACCGCGTCACTATATAAATGGCCGCTCCTAAATCGGAACTGTTGTCCTCAAGATGTGAATCTGGACAGAAGCAAAAAAGAAGACATCGCAAGAGTCAGTCGGCGTTCCTTCTCAAAGACAAACCAGCTGCAGGTATCAATAGTATAGGCTAATAAGGATGATTACTGCGTGGAGTCCACATTCCGGAATATTTTATCGATCAATCGGTTCGATTGGTCGATAAACTTCGGGACATTCGAAAGTTCAAGCCCCGCACATGCACAGCCACCTGCATTCATATGACTGGAATAACGGATCATAACAGCATCGCGCAAACAGCGCTACAAAACTTTGGCCCAGTAAAAAAACAAAGTCGCCTCTAATTGACTCTCATTTAAATTGGTTTAAGAATCGGATTTTATCAAGGACATCTATCCTATCTCTATCTTTCTGTCTGTCTATCAGTCTGTCTGTCTGTCTCTATGTATGTCGTACTGCAGTTGCGTCGTTTTACCTGGAGTGTCGGATGGTTGCTATGGAGACCCGTAGAGCGATATATGCTGCTTACCGAGGCCTGTGTTAGGTACTGAAGATCCAGATGAATCCGCGGATCTGTTGCCTTCTTCGCTGGTTGCAACAGCATGTTATTCGTCTTCCGCTGTGTTGTCTCTGTCGGTTGTCGGTTGTCGTTCGGCAACGGAAGTGGACCTCGTGCGTTGGCAACCGCTCCACCGACGACGGCGGCTAATCAACCGGAATGCAACGGTCAGAGAGAGAGAGAGAGAGAGAGAGAGAGAGAGAGAGAGAGAGAGAGAGACAGACAGACAGACAGACAGACAGACAGACAGACAGACAGACAGACAGACAGACAGACACGAACACAAAGCACTGAACTATTGCGTTTAATGCATCTGCAAGCAGATCTTAAAAGCAAATGGAAGCCAAAACAGAAGAGAGAGCAAATAAAAAGACTTTGGAATTGACGATCGACTGACGACGACCTCTGCTGCTCAAACAGGAAATCACAAAACGACGGACACAACGAACAACTATAAGAGGAACCGAGCGAGAGACAGCTCCTCCGTGCATCTTTATTTACTCCGATCTCTCGTTTCGCAACTGCAGATGCTTCTATAGAGCGCAATAAGTTTAAACGCGTAATTGAACTGAATATTGTAAGTTAATTATTATAGTTACTCGCGTGCAACTGACAGCGGTTGTTGGAGTCGTCTTCGTCTGGTGAAGAGCTCCTTTGGCTTATCTCCGTGTAATCCTCAAATCCGTCGGAATTAGTCTCTGAGACGGGCATTGTTGTGGATGTCTCTGAAAAGAGTATTTTAAGTAGCATCAGTCGACAGAATTCCCGCTCAGTCTCTCACTCGGTGTGCTTCGTAATAACAACGAACGATTCATTTCTTTGCATTAGTGTTGCAATCCAAAGATCATTGCAAATTTTAATATCAGTTCATTGAATTTTCATGACGTTGACAAATGCTGATAGCTTTTTGAAAGGCCAAGTACTATAAGACCTAAATAGAGTTAAATATAACAAAGGTAAATTAAGAGAATTAAATGTAATTCGCTTCGAAAGTTGTTCTTACCGATTAGTCTGATGTTTACTTTTCTTCTTTCCTTAAGACGACGCAGTGAATTTCTTTCTGGCGTCTAAATGGAAGGAAAAATGACGAAGTCACTTACAGTTTAAAGCTAAAACTTGTCCACAACCATAGGCGGATTTTATTAAAGGCTAAACAGTTCAGACGAACAAACGTCCTTGGAGCAGTTCTTGTTCTTGTTCTTGGGTGAAACTGAAAAGAAATGACCTTGAAAGAGAGGAAGATAGCGACCGACCGACCGATGGTTGCATTAAAAGAGTCCATCGCCGAGAATCCACATGCAGAGCGCTGTTCACCTTGAAACCTGTTCAATGCAGAGACCAGCGGAGACAGGAGCTATAGTAGCAGTTCCCTGCAGTGGAACAGGGACATTCCGGCGCTTAATTACTTCTTCGCCTAACGATAACACAACGACGCTCTGAAGGACAACTAACAACGACTACGACTACGACGACGACGACGATTACAGAGACATCTAAAGAATATTCCCGTTTAGTCAGACGAGAGAGAACTGAAGTCACTTCCAGTCGTTGCAGGCCTATAGCTACAATTTAGAAAAACTCTGCCGTAGGCGGTAGCAAGCCCGGTTGAGAAAGGCGGACCCACGCACACACACACACACACAGACAAACACACCGACATCCACACACAGACAGACGCTCAATCGGACGCGTCTTTAAACAGACAGAATGAAAACAATTTGTTCGGTTTCGTTGTCTCTGCACAGGGCTTTCAAACGGCAGGTCTTCTTCTTCACATCAGATCCGTTCTTATCTGATAAATGACTATCCTTAACTGTGCTTAGATGAAATTTACGCTCACCTGATTGGCCATAAAATTCATAAGCAAACCCCACTTCAATAGCAAAGCGCGAGGAGATTGGACGAAAACCTCGCTTAGAAAACAGTTTCCATGGCAGTTGGCCTCTAAGCCTTTTAAGGCGGTCATCGACTGTTCACTGTGCAATTATTCTCGTGTGAACTGTTTTTTTTTTGGTCTCCTCGAGCGTGAAACAGCGAGCGCAGTTGCATAGAAAGAGCATGTTTTGCCTTCTTTAATATTACCGTTGAGTTACTTGAATAGCAAAACAGGACAAAGAGGAGACGGAGACCGTAAACTTTGCAGGCGCTGCCTTATAGACTATAGACAACCCTCTCCCGATGCCTTTTACGATTAGCCTATACTTTGATCGGATGTTAGTACAGCGCTAAATCAAACAATTCGATTCGTTTTTGAGCCAGTGAAACACCCCTACTTGGTTTCAAAAGCTCCCGCAAAGAGTGCTCAATCCAGACGCACTGGGGAACATGCAGAGATCTCTCAACACGCATTTATGAAAACGCCATCGCAGTACAGGCCGAGGGCAGCCGAACTTAAAAGAGAAAACACCAGAATACAAAGAAAGCGAATATAACAAAGAGTAAGTAATTCGAACTTAACAAGAATTCACCGAAATTGACTTCCGCTGTCAGTAATCTCAACTTTGACGTCGATCCAATGCTAAATCTCGATTATTATTATTTAATAGAAAAGGCACAGCTATTCTCAACAGTAATAGTGTCGATTTAACCGAATCGAACAGCTAGTCTCCTATCTGCTTATAGATTATAATCAAAAGGTTAAACATAACGAGTAATAAGAGTTCAGTTGACCCAAAATCGAAGTTAAAGCGTTAGATAAGGAAAGCTCTTTATAGATATCAGATTGATATAGATATCAACATTCAAATGGCTCCAAAGTCTCTCTTCGATTTCACCCTTTTGAACCGAGTTAAAACGCCCGGTTCACGTGAATCAGAAGGAAGCAATTAAGTCAACGTCACACACGAATAATCTTTAAAATCCGTTGATCATAAAACCATCATCAGACTAAGACTAATACATCATAGCCAGGTCACGTGATCGGTTGCCTAGCAACGCTCACCCTACGTAGGTGCGCAGTGCCGCGGCGGCGGTGGCTGTGTGTAACCACGCGGACGAAAACAGCGTTAACGAAAGCGCATTGAGTGACAGTCAACAGCCCTGGACCATTGGACCTCGGCTAATGCAATTCCATTGCGTAACAGTGCCTAGTATTTTACACAAATAAGCAGACATTACCTAAAAGGCTGTCCATTAATTATGTCAACAAATTTTGGGCAATTTTTGACCCCCTCCACCCTTGTCAACAACTGTAAACTTTCACTTATCCCCCCAAAATTACGTCAAAAACTTTTGACCCCCCCCTCAAGATCAATGACAGGTCCCAATAACAAGGTTATTACTTTTGTGGTGATAACCATTTTCCCCTTTTTTGCTCATCGAGTGTCAAAATGTGATGGTTATGACGTTTTTTGCCATGCTTTTTTTCCATTATAATAAGTAGTATTCCATGAAATTTCCTAGTTTTTGATTATTTGTAAAAAAGTGAAATTTTTGACGTCGACTTCTCTTGACCTCCCTCTGTCAACAACTGTCAAACTTTTTCAAACCATCTCCCCTAAATTGTTGACGTAATTAATGGACAGCCCCTAAACGCAATGTCGTCTCCAGCGAATCTCTAATAGATTCCGTGAAATGTTATTTTCACTTCAAGCGTTAAAGTTTCGACGATGGGAGAGAGAGAGAGAGAGAGAGAGAGAGAGAGAGAGAGAGAGAGACCGCTTGAAGCGCTTTGCCTCTGATCCGGTTGAATCTGATAAAAGCCAGACTGCGGACTCTGCATGCAGAGAAGCAAACAGACTGTCACGCATCAGGCATTGACAACGAACAACAACAGGCAAAAGGCAGCAGCAGACGTCAGCCGAACGCAATAACAGCAGAACAGACGTCGACTGTTTTTCGTCTTATCTGGCGATTCTAACGCCAATGCAACAGCAGCAGCAGCAACGGTTTCATAGAAACTGGATTTTAGAGAGAATTTAGTTTCCTTTGAACCGATTAAACAACCGACTGGGAAACAACAAAAGAATTGGGCATTGATATATATATATATATATATATATATATATATATATATATATATATATATATACAGTACTGCTCAAAAAATTGTGAACACACGTGGATTTCGAAGCAAAACGAAGTTTAAGGCTTGCTAAAACATTGCAATCACAACAAAGAACACCAATGCTGTATTTTTCCATTAATGGTACTATTCTATAAGATTGATGTACAGAAGGCTATAGATATGCAAAAATTCAGAAGAGTGTTGAAACGAATTTCATCCACATTTTCTTGTGTCCCCATCTTCATATATAGCATCAAACCATACTAGGACAGTCAATATATTCGGTCTCAATTTTATTCTAGAGCGTTCGAAATGCCACAAAAATGGTCAACTATTTCAATCGACATTATAAGGTCTTTATAAAGTCTTTCAGAAATCTATTCTCTGTCAAATGTCTACAAAGTCGATCGAGAGACCTTCCGAGTCAAATGCACTCTTATAACTATATATGGTGACCTCCTGAGCTAGACGAAACTCATCGGCCGTTTCTCTCCACTGCATGTCATGATAAAGTTAACTCCATAAATCTATAGTAACAAAATCGGAGAATAATGATCCAACGATCGTCTTCATTTGACGAATGACAGAGTGGATCTGCGCAGACGATTTTGGACAACGCAGACGACCACCTGTCGAGCTGAACCCCCCGTGACCCATCTCTACATACGGCCGTTATTTATGGCCATTTGTCCGTCTGATCGTCCAACAGCAACAGCGATCAACAACGGCGAATCCGGCGACGACAGAATCCGTCGAATTCTTTCGTTTGCCGCTAATTTCCATAAACGTGACGTCATCAACGGAGCAGCACGGCAACGCGTCGTCGTCTCTCCACTCGCATCTGTCATGCTCGACGTCACACGTCGTCGTGTCACTCCTCCAGCAACGAAAGCAATGACGTCAATGCAGCAACGCGAAAGCAGACGACGACAAAGGCACTCAATTGCCAACCGACGGCAGACGACACAGTCATTCGGTGCAGACGAATACTTTATGATGCGCCGTCTAATCTAGCACTGCACTCAACGACACGAGAGAGAGAGAGAGAGAGAGAGAGAGAGAGAGAGAGAGATGAACACCAGGAGGTGCACAACCTTCTCCGGTCAAGGGCCAAATTGAACAGTCTCAGATTGCTCGAGGCCCGAAATCTCGATATTTCTATGATTTATAATATATTTCATAAAAATCTGGAAAGGAACTCAAATTGACTTTAAGATAACTGGTCCCTTTCATCACAAGTCTTATGGACGGGAAAATGCTGTAAAATCGATTCTCTGTATGACTTTAACCAAAGGGGATGTCCATTAATTACGTCAACAAATTAGGGGAGGGGTTTGAAAAAGTTTGACATTTGTTGACAGGGGGAGGGGGTCAAGAGAAGTTGACGTCAACAATTTCATGTTTTACAAATGAAAAAAGAGGAAATTTCATGGAATACTATTTATTACAACGAAGAAAAGCCCGACAAGCAAAAAACAAGGTCATCACCACCGCATTATGACTCTTGATGAACAAAAGAAAAGGAAAGAGGTCTCATCGCTGCAAAAATAACAACCATCTAAACTTTTGGGGGGACCCGTCGCTGATTCTAGTGGGAGGAGTCAAAAGTTTTTGACATAATTATACAGGGGTCGCTGAAGGTTGACAGTTGCTGACAAGGGGAGGGGTCAAAAATTACCCAAAAACTGTTGACATAATTAATGGACAGCCCCAAAGGAAGGACTATTGATCTGGAAACAACTAGCACGCACTGCCATTGACAGAACGAGTACGAGGGACATCAACAGAAGAGATTTCTGGTGATCATCGAGTGAAATGGCTACAAAGTCGATCGCGAGGAGAACCGTCTTTGATCGACGCACATATCTTCAGAAGCAGCCCAATAAATGTCAACTTCCCAAGTCAGCTGATGTAGCCTATAATTTCTATAGCAGAATTACTGTTTATCTCTTGTTTTAATTTGCTCGGAGGGCCTGACAGAGCAGGTAACGGGCCGGCCCACGGGCCGCGGGTTGTGCACCTCTGCTATACGCCGACAATCGCTTCTGTCGAACGACCGATTAATTATTAACACTCACCGTGTGTGATTTCGGAGAGACGCGAGAATTCCGAGCACTGAACGCGGACGTCGTGACCAGAGCACCGCACAGATCAAAGAGACGACATCAAGAGTTCTGATCCAGTCTGGAGTCAAACGGGAAGGAAGGAGGACAGAACTCCATCTGGTGATTCTCGTCCAGCAGTCTAATCGTTGAATCGCGGAGCATATAGAGTAGATTGTCCGACAGACAGACAGTTCGTGGAAACGTCGTCGGCGACAGAATGACAAGGCACCCGACGGTATAGACACTTTCCCATGATACAGACATTAGGTAGGCGCCAGGAAGTCACGTGACATTAGGCCGCCTCCAGATTAGACGAGATTATCAGCGGCCCGGCGTTTTAAGAGAGAATGAGAGAGAGAGAGATACATACATACAGACAGACAGACAGAGTGAGAGGGAGAGAGAGAGAGAGAGAGAGAGGGGGGAGAGAGAGATTGTATTAAGCCTACAGTCATGAGCAAACATTCCACAGAAGCTGCTGAGACTGGCGTCATTCCATCTCCACGGAGACAATCAGGCATTCGAAACACTCATCGTGTGATAATAACTGACTGTTATCGTCAGTCGAATGCAGAGACAGACATCATAATTGGAGACGGAGCCATTAACGGGGTCTCTGTCTCCAGGGGCAGCAGTTGGCAAACGGAGAGGAGACAGAGTAATTAATCGACACAGCGGTCGTGCACTTGACGACCTCACCAGTGACGAAGAGAATAAAGTCATCAGCCTCAATGGCTGACTCGTGATAAACAATTTCTAAGCTTAAAAGAGTCGATGCTTCTTCGGTTTCGATATGGAAAATACACAGCCAGAACAGACCATCGGCGTAAACCGTTATTATGCCTTTAAGCTCGAGCCCTCCCCCTCCCACTATTTCAGAGGCTACCGTAGATAAGGGGCAAGGCATAGGGGTTGCCCCCCACTTTTTCATTCAGTTTACGCCAATGCCAAAAACGCTCAATCGAACAACCACACACGCTCATAAATAACAACGATAATTGAAAATCTTTTGCGTTGATATTATATTGCATGCTTGACAATACATTTCACTGCCTTGTGTGTTAATCAATGCAGTAGAATTTCTATTTTTCATAGCATTGTGCATCAAAAGAAATCAGTGAGCGACCACAGCAGCACCTTTATTATATGAAACACCTGATGCATGGCGTAATATTGAAAGCTCACCTGGGGCGGCGCCGCTCTTCCCCTTCTCCAGGTGTCGTCGTCGTCATCATCAGGGAGAGGTCCTTTCCGTCGATTCACTGCGGAGCATCCGAAGCAGACGCTGCAGCGAATACACAGCAGCGTCTGCCTCCAGTCACTCCCCTTGGCACCATCACCCCCTCCGCCGACCACCATCAGCCTCTGACCCCTCGTCGACTCCTGCGACCCTATTTTGAATAATATTCGACCACTGTCGGGAGGAGAACAAGAAGAACCTCGCCTAAATAGAATAATTCCACTTGTGAAGCACAACAGAGAGGAGGAGGACAGACGGAGACGAATTAAGCGTCCACTAGACGACCGAGTAGGGCCTATTGCCGCGCTCTTTTCCCACGGCGCTTCCCTTCTACAACAGGCGTCCGTAGATGGTTCCAACGAGGTTCCAGGATTCCACCCTATATGTGGGTTACTGCGAGGATCCGTGTTGGCTCTTCAAACACCATATCAAACGTCTGCGTTTCTCTCCGGTCTGAATAATTATTATTCTGTTGTCGCTGTGCATAATACGGAGCATTGCGAAAGATGGCCGGTCGTAGGCTAAGTCAGACTTCGAAGTTTTTCTTCTGACGAGGAAGACGCGGCCTATTTTGCCGCCGACGCCTCGCCGGTCGCTTCCGGCTAGAACACGAGCGCCGTCGCCCGCCCGCCGGCCGGCCGGCCCGCCCGTCCCTTTGTACCCGCGGTCCCTGCGACGGAGGCCTCGCCGCAGTCACAGTGCTCTGCCGCCGCCGCCGCCGCTGCGGATCGAGGCCCGAGCGCCGATCAGGCGATTAATTTTATTCACGTAACAGGGGGACCGAGGAGGCGGATAGGGGGAGTGGCGGGGGAAGGGGGCACTACGCAGTCGTCTTCTAGGCAACCGAATTGACGTGTGGAGATTATCTCCATTTCCTGTGCAAACGGATTGCTGTCACGTGTCGTTCACGTGACAGAGTCTGTCGTAGGACACGTGTCATCGGTCATCTGAAGTGACATCGATTCGTCATTAATTAAAATCAAACGGACGTGGAGGATGACCGCCAGTAAAGCTGACGGCAACAGTCGTTCTGTGAACATCTTCTACAGGGTGTAAAAGTAAAAACTGGGCCCCTGCTTGACATTTAATATCTCGGCCGCGTGTTTAGTGATTTTAATCAAATTCATAGGCCATAGGCCTATACCTGGGAATGTTTCTGATGTAATTGCCAAATTCCATGCTGCTGTCTTTATAGTTTTTGCTGAAATATGGCCAAAAAACTAGAGACACAAATTTTATAAAATTGACAACGGAATTTTACTACATGTGAATATTCATGAACCGACAGCCAACTTCAATGCGGTGGAAGGTGCACCATATTATGAGGTCAGTGTTTATTCTAGCCACCTTGACATTGGGGGGGATTTTGAAATGTTTGGGGGGACAAGGTCTGAGTCTACACACTTTGGGGGGGGGGGAATTTCCATCCCCCAGCCAACATATAAAAAAATTGGAGGTGAATTTTAAAACTTGGGGGATTCCCCCCCCCCCCAGAGAAGGCCTAGAATAAACGCTGTATGAGGTAGACTTTGCCTGGACAGGACTGCAGATGTCAGCAGCAGTCAAGAAGATAGAGGATCGACATGGTTGGAGAAAAGAAATTCATGCTGTCACCTTAACTTCAGATCATGAAGGAACAAGGAGATGATGATGATGATGAACAACAGCACCAAAGCAGATCTACAGAAGCCACTGCAACACACACACCTGATGAATGAAATTATCCTTCAAACGAGCAGTGGCGGCTCCACCGGGGGGTACAGGGGGGCCCGTGCCCCTATTGAGTGCCTGCCCCCCAGTTTGGACCCTATACTTAATGCTACATACATTAAACAACAAATGATTGGCCTCCCATGATTAGAAGTTGCCACCCAAACGCCCCCCACCCACTTGCCAAATCCTAGAGCCGCCACTGCAAACGAGACCCAAATCTTTAGACTGGGCACACAATAAGTTTGTAAGTCGTCAAACAAGAACATTAAATGCACGAATATCTGATTCCACGAACTCTGATCTTCTTAGACCTGGCACTGTATGTGCTGCATTTAAATAAAATTGTGCTAATAAAAGTATTAATACACATATATTCATATGATTTCCTTATATAAAGTTATTGTCTTCAACACAGAACAGATCCTGCACGAGTCGGTAAACATAACCAGTTGCATGGCCACCGCTACAACAGAAACACACACACCCACACACACACACAAGATTTACACTTGAATATAAATACTCTGTTACAAAACATACATAGCATTACACTAAAACCGTCATACTATAACAATAACACTTTACTATTACAATATTCAACATCTAAGTTAAGTACTTATTTTCAAACTCTTACGTAATTCTAATTGAACAAAGTGACTCCGATTAATAAATAACTAATCTGCTACTAAAATAGCAATGAATAGCAAATAAATAAATAGCAAATAAATAAATAGCAAATAAATAAATAGCAAATAAATAAATAGCAAATAAATAGCAGTAAAACACTAACATGTTTGTGACATAAAAAGTGATCAGAACAGGAGGAACATATTCAAAGACGGGATTGCAGATTTGGACGTCAGGTGCTATTTCGCCTTCTGCATAGGGAAGAACATCGTGTGGACTTAGAAATTTGTTGAAGTCGTCCTATCAAAATACAAAATCCAATTTAAATCCATAATCATCATCATCATCATCATCATCATCATCATCATCATCATCATCATCATCATCATCATCATCATCATCATCATCATCATCATCATCATCATCATCATCATCATCATCATCATCATCATCATCATCATCATCATCATCATCATCATCATCATCATCAATGCATCTATTCTTCCAGTTAATAGCTCCACACACACACACACGTCTTCAGCAGATTATTAAAATTACATATTAATAAATGTAACAATTAGTTTCATATTAAAATGCTTCATTTTATTAGAAAAACTTGCCCAAGAAAGTATCCAACAGTAAACAACACTTGTCTATAATATTAAATTAAAAAACCAGCGGCGGCCAACAATGCTTTCTACCATGCACGAGTGTTTCTGAGAAAACTTGAACATTGACGTACAGACCACAACCTAAAACAGAAAAACCACCAATAACAACAACAACAACAACAACAACATAGGAAAGTCTAATTTAATGAATTATGCAAAGATCAGTTCTACAAAAGATATACAAACAACTTTAAAGACAAAATTAGAAATCCGAAATAGTTCTTTTTGTACTCACAGGAACAGAAAAGAACTTGGCACACTGAGCTATTGTGAATGTTCCACACGGGGCTTTAAGTCCTCCGTCGGCAAAGACCACGTGAGTCCCTATGATGACCTTATTAACCCTCGACATAAGGGCAAACACCTCGCTGTCGGTTATCACGGACGTTTCTATGCCTTCGTCTGCCAACCTCTTTGCCAGTCGATGACCCTGCAAATGGAAAATCTTCACGTGAAGGAATGAGACGCTAAAACGACAGTCATTTATGAAATCAGGAATCTCAAAATCAAAGTTAGTTAATTATAAGATAAAATCTAAAAATTGACAAGACAATTCACAGCAGCAGAAACAGCGACAGGCAGGCAGACAACCAAACGGCAACCATAAGAGCATTGCTAAGGCACAAAATTAATCGAAAAAGGTAAAGTCTACCTGATAATATGGTGCACCTTCCACCACAATCAACTGAAACTTTCTCTTTTTAGCTGCTTTCTACAAACCAACAGCAGAAAAAACCACTGAATAAAAACAAGAAATCCACTGATAACAACCCAATGCTAATCTACATAAGAACATTCGCGGTTCCAACAACTTTCACAGCACCACCGTGGCACTGCATTAAGCACCTAGGAACATCCAGCTAACACGATACATGCCTTCGAAAGTGCTATATAAATTAACAAGATTTTACTTACTTACTTGGACGCCAGTCAATGGCCACTAGCCATTTAGGAATAAGCAAATTACACAATCAACACACAATGTATGTGGAGGTCAGATTCAAACCTACAAACTTCTGGCCACACAGCACGAGCCATTACCACTCTACACTATGGTCTCTATATTTATATAAGTACGAAGTCATAAGTTGATTAGAGGCTCACTTACCCGGAGAAAGTTTTCCACAGTGAGTGACCGTCCAGCAGTGAGAATGATTTCACTCGCGTGGATGTGCTCCAGGGCCTGGGAACAGATATTCTCCATGCTGGAAAAGGCAGAAAGAAAAGAAGAATTTCATATTAAATAATTTATGAATGTAATACTGCAAGACATGAATTTCCATTGTTGATAATGAAAAGTGCAGAGAGCCTAACTAACCAACCAATCAATACATCATGCCAATAACAAAAGGCAATGCTGCACATGAAAAGATTTCACACATAAAGAACACCAAAAGTACAACTGATTCATGGAGCAAGAAAGCTTGGATCTATAAACTGCTAACCTGATGTCAAGTTCTGTGATCAGTTCTGAGATGGCCTCCATAACTGCCGCCTTCAACACATAAATAACGGATAAGAAAGGCAGAGAGACAGAAACAACGGAAACTGAGAAACGCAGAACAAAGAAAGACAAACGATGTCCTTGAATCTCAAAACTGTTTAATCCAAGTGACCAAAGGAAGCACTAAACACATTAAAGAGCACAGAGAACATTGCCAATGTTATAGTTTAAGCCTTGAGACGACTGAGCTGTATAGTAGAGACCCATACTG
The DNA here is from genome assembly GCA_018105865.1 of Metaphire vulgaris. NCBI lineage: Eukaryota > Metazoa > Annelida > Clitellata > Crassiclitellata > Megascolecidae > Metaphire > Metaphire vulgaris. The sequence goes on from CM030840.1 coordinate 18,307,048, forward strand.
TATCCATATGGCATACTCAGCTAATCTGGCTCCACACTGATGCTCTCAAAGACAACAAGAATGCTGTACAATAACAGGCAGTCACTAAGATAAGACACACACACACACATTTCTAACAGTCCTCTTGTATACCAAGAGCTGTCCCTGCCATCAACCCACAGATAGAGAATTGGTTGACACACGGTCTCTGGCTATGATGCCAACGATACCTTACACAAGATAACTAAACCAACACTTCTGACAATATACCTTTAAGTTGGGAACTTCTTTCTTTAAGTGATCATCATCCTCTTCTTCTTTTGTAGCTAATTTCTAAAGTATTCAAACAAAATATGCCACTTAAAATCTCCAAATCATATTTAAAAAACTGGTTGATATGTCACTCAGCTAGTCAACTAACTTCATCACTCACAAATCCTACTTTCCCAAAATTAACAGAACCAGCAGGTACTTTTAATGGCAAAACTATGCCTAGATATCCTCAAATATACCAAATTATAAAAAAAATTTTGAATGAAATCACAGCTTCTAATCTTACTTACTGGCAAACCAAGTAAACCACTTTGATTTGAAGGCAGACCAAAATCTAGATCAGTTTCATTTGCAGCTGGATGGCCTTCAGACATAAGCCTAGGCAACAAAGTCAACAGCAACAAACAACGTCTTCAAATACTAGAATTCAAAGCCAACAATCAATTTTACAACAATAAATTATATCACGCTTCAAAAGTGATACCAACACATTTTATCGACGCGTCTGCAGTACACTAAAAGAAACACTAAACTGAAAATCGTTTTATTTCAACCAAGATGCAAAAGTTTGAATAGAAGCACGGAAGTTCCAACGTTGAATACGCAAGACTGTCCAAACTAACGTACCTTCGACATTCGTCTCGAATTAACTTCAAAACTGTAAAACAACAAATGCAAATTTACAGCAGAAGCAAGAAATCATAGACCATCATTCTATCAATCACAAAGTGATTATTCAAACGAGGCTCAAATTATTTTTCATACATCAAGACAATAATGCAACTACACAAACTAATGATCGACTATGAGATTATAAGTCAGAAGATAATGTCTAATTTGCATATTTTCATATAAGATTAAATAAACTACAACAGTTAGTCACTGGAAAGTCTGTTAGAAATTTAAAGAAGTACTTAAACATATTATATTTAAATGTAATAAAAGAATACTAGAAAGATGCTCGCTTCGCTCACGCTCGCTTCGCTCGCAGTGCAGGATAATACTAATCCAATACCTATACCTAATACCCAATCATTGAATTCATGCTGAACAACATTTCAATGACTGTACATACGCCACCTAGCCAAGCTCTGCGCCACGTAATAATTAGGCCTATGTACGTTAAAATCACGCAACTGTGACCATTTGTGACGCTGTACACGTATTTTTTGTGTACGTTAAAATGTACGTTAAAATTGCGCAACTACCTCAGGCTGCAAACAATTGTTACCAATAGCAACGTCGTCGCACGCCCAGCCCTCTGATGCTGCAATGACTCGACTAAACCGGTTCTATGAACAATTGTTACCAATAGCAACGTCGTCTTCGAACATCGTCCACCAACGCATCGCGACGTAAGGACTAAACCGTCTACCAATAGTCAACGCCGCCCACCAACGCATCGCGACGTAAGGACTAAACGGTCTAAACCGTCTACCAATAGTCAACCAATCAGAACGCTTTGAAGGTAACAGACAGAGAGACATACAGATAAGAATCTTATATATATATATATATATATATATATATATATATATATATATATATTATTATTATTATTATTATTATTATTAAGACAATTTATAGAGCGATAACAGACAACAAATCAGATCTTCAAACACTGACCAATGAAGTTAATCTAACAAGCAAAAGATTTGGACTAACTATCAACCCAAAGAAAACGAAAACCATGGCAATCAGCAGAAAGGGAAAAGCTCAAATCAAAATAGCACTAGATAACACAACAATAGAACAAGTCGAAAGTTTCACCTATGTTGGAGGAGAAATTAGCAGTAATGGAAGTCATCAAGAAGACATAAAACAAAAAATCGCCAAAGGACTGCAAACGATGGGGAGATTGCGAAAAATCTGGAGCAGCAAAGGCATAAACATCAGCACAAAAGCCACAATATACAACACCATAGTAGTCCCACAAATTATATATGGAGCAGAAACATGGAGCATGAAAGAAACAGACGAAAGAAGACTACTGGTGGCCGAAATGACGTGTTTACGAAGAATCCTGGGAGTAACCCGACTGGAAAAAATAAGAAACGAAGACATCAGACAACGTCTCAACATGAAGGATACAATAATCGACAAAATTAGAAGAAAAAGACTAAAATGGTATGGGCATGTCAACAGAATGGATGAAAGGAGACTACCATACAAGGCACTCTACACTCAAATAGAAGGAAACAAAGGAAGAGGAAGACCCAGGAAAAAGTGGATGGACAACATCAGAGAAGACATGAACATGAAAGGAATTACAATAGTAGAAGGAAGACGATTGACAGAAGATAGAACTTCTTGGAAACATTTTGTGTCTAGCTATTGCCGCTGATGAGCTGGCAGAAAGCAAAGATGATGAAGCATAGTGAAGACTAAAGTCAAAAGCGCTTAACAATAAACATTATAAGATATATTAAACATATGCGTCTTAAGGCACTTAATAAACAAATCAGGGGAGGTCACAATTGTCACGTTCTTGCTATATATATATATATATATATATATATATATATATAGCAAGAGATTCAATGCATTAGTCAGTGAGACTAACCTCGTCCAGTCATGTTACTGATGATGGTTTCACTTGGTTGAGAATCTTTCAAACGTTTGCCCTGTTCACGAACCATTGCTATGAGTTCACTAAACAGTAAACAGTTTCGTCAAAAGAAAGAATACAGAAAATTAAACACAAACAGACATAACGATGATGAGTTCTCTGCCCCAAAAGCATGTCCAACTGCATTTTATCCCAGCCAGGGTCAGAGGAGTGGTCTTTTCCTCTTGTCTTCCTCGCAGACAATTAAGGGTGAACAATTTGTCCAAAGTTGCTAAGCAGCGGCTAAGGTAAGATTCGAACTCACAACCCTCCGGTTGCATGGCAAAATCCTACCCTACCACTATTCCATTGCTTCCCATTCGGTAACAGATGTAAACAGGAGCGACTGGATCACTAATTGAATATTCATATTTAAGCAACAGTAACTCTGACAACAGTCACAAAAAACAGTTCCCACCTGGGATTTCTCCATCGACACTGAGCAATAACTTTCCTCAGAATCTTCAACGTTCCCATTCCAATGTCATATGGCTCAGTAACTTCACTGAAAAACAATAAGGAAGTAAGTAAGCAAGTAAAATGTCATAAATTTATGAAGTCCTTCTGAAAGAAGTACCAGAGTAGCTGCTTATCCTTAGGTGACTAATCTAACATTGAAACAGCTGAAAGCCAGTGGTCAGCCAGGTAAGAGTCAAGTCCAGGGATAAGTCAGAGTGGAGAAACAGCAAGACAGACTATGTTGTAGAACAGAAGAAGAAAGACAAGTTGCATAGATAAGCTAAGATACACTTCGAAAGAATACTTTTATAACAAAGACAGTACATTTACAATTCTAATTAAAAACAGACAGGCATACTGCAAAAGCTAACATACTTTGTCTTCAGTTCACGCATGAAGGTCTCAAACTTTTCATTTAACTCCACATCCTGAATAGAAAACTGTCTCAGGGCCATGCTGAAAAAGTCACGAGGTAATCTAACAACGAAAAGAAATCAGAAATGTCTGAATATCATTCAACAGTGATATATGATAAACTGTACATAAATTACAGATAACAAATCTCCAAATCTAAAAACAACATTCAGAAATGTCTAGCAACTGTAAATAACTCAGCGCAACCACAAACACCATAATTATTACAAGTGATCGCTTTAAAATTTAATATGCAGTCAAACAATTCGCTGACTTTCGTCATGGAGTTTATTACAAACTCCTTGCTTTCGTCACATGAAACTTAAACTGCGCTACAAAATTACTAAAATCAATTGCATCCCTATTGATTTTGCGTATAATGTAACCTGGTAAAGAGGATGTTAGAATACATTCGGTCACTAAATTCAAAACTAAATAATTAAAGAATATTGGATTTTAACGTAAAATCAATTTAATAAGGTAATTGTTTCAGTTTCTGAAAACAATAAATTCAGCAAGTGCGCTGAAATGCATTATATAATTACATTTCATAAGAAGATTTAATTACATTTTTTGTCTTGAATTAAAGATTATCTTCCAAAATAACGACGATCGATTAACTGATCGAATCAAATAAGCGAATATTTCTGTATTTTATGATGAAAATAAACGAAATGCGAACTACATGCGATCGAGCGATAAACAACAATTTCTATAGCGCCATTTTTCATCGTATAGACAGGCATAGACAATTTACTGTGGCCAGCAAAGGTGTTGCCTTCTGCTTTGCGTTTAATATTTAGGTTATGGGCCAGGTTTTCGACGCCTCCGTGTATTTTAGCGAGTCCGTGAGAAAATGATGAATCCTAGTTGAAGGAATAACTGGATGCCTTATTAATTTTGTATGCAGACGTTTATAACATCAGTACAGAATTGTAGGCGCTGGAGCGAACAATATGCAATGAATTCAGGAATATTTATTTATAATATACAATTTCAGGCGAAGAAGGAGTTGTGCTTCAACTTCAAGTGCTCATCCGCTATGCGGTGTAGCCGTCGCCAGATGGCGGAGAATATCTTGGCGTTGTGATCTATGGTCTTTGTTGGTGCACGCGTTCCTCTGATTCCAGTTATTGACCGCTGCAAAAATGGAGGTTAGCATTTCCCGATGCATGTATATTGAGTTTCAGTTGATTTTGTTCTTTTAATTCCTAAAATCCATTTGTTAAATGGCTTTTATTTCATTTTTGGTTATTTTCTGAAGAACAGCATTATTCAGACACCGCGTCCAGTTTCCGGTCGTGGCTTTCATTTACTTAGCGCCTTTACTTGTGAATTTTGCATTATTTTCTACTGTTTTCTGATCAAAACGCAGGTTTATAAATTGAATCAAAACAGAATTGCAAGTAAAGGAGCAACTGAAATAATTATTTAAGTTGTTCCTTTACCAACCAACAGAGATGGAGACGACCAGCGTAACAGAAATTAGTCCGTAAGGACTGAAAACACTGTAAACACGCCGCTCGTCTCCACCTCTACCGCTGTTGCAACTAATTAATTATAATCAACCATCCAAATACAAGCTCCAGCTTTTACTAATGGCAATGACTTTGCTCATGTATATATTGTTGAAGACCTGTTTTTTTCTGGAATACATGCATGGAGAGCGCCACAAGCCAAATATTGGGTGGGCCAACATGGCCTGTTTGAAATTGGACAATGCAAGGACTAGTGCTACAGTAGGCTATAGATATGCAAAAATTCAGAAGAGTGATGAAACGAATTAAAACCACATGTTCTTGTGTCCCCATCGCTGTTTTGATAAACCGTACTAGAATTGTCAATATATTCTGTCTCAATTTTTTTCTAGAGCTTTCGAAATGCCACGAGAAAAAATGAGCCATTTGAAATAACACCATACAAAGTCTTTCAGAAATCTATTCTGTCAAATGTCTAAAAAATCAATCGAGAGATAAGATGGCACTTAAGAGAGCTGGTTTCTTCTATTACAGGTTTTATAGACCACAAAAATATTATAAAATTGATACCCTGTTTGAAATTGGACAATGCTACAGTAGGCTATAGATATGCAAAAATTCAGAAGAGTGATGAAACGAATTAAAATCATGGAGGGCGCCACAAGCCAAATGTTGGGTGGGCCAACTTGGCCAATATTTCAGAGTCAAGACAACGCAGCGTGAAATTCTTGCCATTACGATCAATCGATCATTGAAAAAAACACAGTTGCATGGCTATATAAATATAGTAATTTTGAATAGTCTTCCACATCTGTGACATGTCAATTACCGGTATATATGGCAATATTATGCCAATATATTTGAGATTTGGGTTTATTAGTTCCACAAAACATTGTAATTTGCCAATTGAAATTGGGTGGGCCAAACACATTTTGGCCCAATGGGCCTAAATATTGGGTGGGCCATGGCCCACCTGGCCCACCCTGTTGCACCCCCCCCCCCATGAATACATGGCTTACATTCAATGTTTTGTGATAGACTGGTAGTTCTATGCTTCTAATTGTGTATCATTTTCTTTTATGAGTTTACGTGTTGCAGTACAGTCACCAGTAGCTATTTTCACTGGTTACACTATGAATTAGGATGGTAAAAATGAAGTCATGTGGCATGGCACCATATTAGCCCCCATATTAGAGACCCGGCTTGTAAAAGAGGATTTGCAATGTTCCAGTTTAAAGCTGCTGTGATAGTAACTTTTGTTTAAAGTATTTTAATTCTAATTTGTTTACAGTTGGAAGTTGTAGATGCAAAGACCAAAAAGACTTTGGGGAAAATTGACAATGTAAGTTTAGTCATTTGATGCCATTTTCTTATTATTAGTCAATGTTTTTAGCTTTCTTAATTAACAAAGTTTGCACACAAAGAAGTAATTTTAAAAATTGTGCAAAAGTTTTCTTTTGCAAATACAAGTTATTTGTTTTATGCTTGCTTTGGCATAAATGCAGTTTTTGTGGCTCTTTCAATTGTTAGAATATAATTTGTAGCATTTTGATTCTCTTTTGTTTTCATTGACTTTGTTTTATTCAGACTTTGCTGCAATGTTTTGTAGCTGTCACCCATGACAACTATTGGAGTTGTGAAAAAAAGATTTGAGAATATTGGTACGTAGGTTTTGCTTATAGTGATTATGGCTGTCCATAAATTTTAAAAATTTTCCATGAAGAAACTAGTTGAATTTTATTTACAGTTAATGGCAAAAGAAGTCATTTTTTGGCTGTATAGTATTTGATGTATTTGTTGTTATTTTATATAAATTGTTCATTTAGAAGTTAGAACCTAGATGTTTGAATTATTTCTAAATACGAATGATACAATATGAAACATTTAGTGATAATTATCTTTACAGTGCCCACGTACTATTCCGATCGTCAGTCATATCGCACAGATCCCAGTGAGTTTGATTTGTTGACACTAGACTAGAGATCAGCAGCCTTTTGATGTATTGTGCCAAAGTTGAAGTTCTAATTCATTCAGCATGCCATCAACAACCACAGTAAGCCTAAGCCATTTAGGGAGACGTTTAGATTTTAAAACACTCTTATTTCGTGCCTGGAAGGTTCGTAAGCCCTTACACTCTCGATACAGTGACTGGTGTAGCGCCTTTACCACGCAGAAATTACTTGTAATTTGTGGGTATTCCACGTGCCACTTCTGGCACACGTGTTTTAGTTTGTCAAAGCCAGTACTAGACGAATGTTCAGATGTTGCTAGTTTTTTTTGTATGTCTCTGTGATTTGTGCTTTTTGGCATGTAAAAATGTTTGACTCAGAAGTGTAGTTTAGTTCTGTTTTTTTGATGAGGTATTTTTATCATTGAAATAGACAAATGAAATTTACAGTTTTTCATTTAAATACTGACAAGTTGAATTTGCTTTATGATTGATTTGATAGACGCTTCAGCTTAGGAAGTAAATTTGACAGGAATTGTGTTTGTTTGAGTGGATTGTTTTGTATTTTCAAAGTTGAACTTTGAAATGAATTTGATGTGAAATGAATTTGTGAATTTGTTTATGTAAAAGGAGGAAAAACTTTGAAGGATGAGGAACAGCTGAAGAACATTGGACTTGAAAATGGAGGGAGAATTTACCTCCGAGATCTTGGTCCACAGGTTGGCTGGACAACGGTACGTTGCTTTCAGCAGTATTTCTCAGTTTTATGGTCTTCTTTGTGCAATAGCAGGATCTACTTTCAACAGGCTACATACCAACATTTTCAAAAGACATGACATTGGGATGAAAACAAAAATAAGAATTCTTGACACCTGTGGACACCTGTGTAACACCAATACTAATGTATGGATGTGAATCTTGGACTTCAAAAAACAAATTGGAAAAAATAATAGCAGCAGAAAATAAATGGCTTAGATGAGTACTAAGGATTGGATCCAAAGAACATGAAGTATACTTAGGATTGGATACAAAGAACATGAAGAATACTTAGGATTGGATACAAAGAACATGAAGAATACTTAGGATTGGATACAAAGAACATGAAGAATACTTAGGATTGGATGCAAAGAACATGAAGAATACTTAGGATTGGATACAAAGAACATGAAGAATACTTAGGATTGGATGCAAAGAACATGAAGAATACTTAGGATTGGATGCAAAGAACGTAGAATAAATGAAGAAGTTAGAGAGAGAGAACACTGCAACCGAGCATCATGGAAGTAATCAGAAAGAGAAGGATGAAATGGACCTAAAACATACTCAGAATGGAAGAAATAAGAAACCCAAAACGAGTTTTCAACTACAAACCAGAGGGGAGAAGATCTAAAGGAAGACCGAAAAGTCGATGGGTGGACGGATTGGAAGAGGATCTGCACATGGCAGGGCTGAATCTCAATGGAAAAACTGACGGAAGACACCAAATGATCTTGGCAGAAATAGCAAAGGACAGAGAACTTTGGAGAGGTGTCATGGAGAAGTCGATGGTTGGACACAGCTGGAGGACGAAGACCTGACCCGATCTGACCTTGCGCACTGGGTTCATTGGGAATATTTGACATTTGCACATGCTTTGGAAATTAGTATAAAGTCTGTAATAAGAATGTAATAATATAATTCAGTACTGGTAATTTCACGTCCACGCCAGTAGTTTCTGGTGCATTCTGGAGTTACTAGTGTTCACACTAGATGGCTGTGTTCTAAAGCGATTTAATAATGCATTTGTATTGGTGTTTGCAGCATAGAATACCACTGTGTGTGATTATGCAGACGTAATTAAGTGTATGTGCTAATGGTGAATGTGTACGTTATGTGAAACTGCTTCGTTTAGGTCTTTCTGACCGAGTATGCTGGGCCGTTGATCATCTACGTTGGCTTCTATTTGAGGCCGGCCATCGTCTATGGATCAGCGGCCGCGCTGCAACCACGGGCTCTGGCCGCTCAGTATGTTGATCGGCACTTAGCAGCCATTTTGTTTCTTCTTCTTCTATGAACTTCTATGCCTTTTAACAGTGAGGGTAGATTTTTGAAGTCATTGTGATGACAGTAGAATGTTGGCTAATCTCTAATCAGATTTCTATCAGATTCGATCAGAATTGTCAATGTTTATTCCCAGTATTATGTGACTATAATTGAAGTGTCTTATTAATACTGGTAATCTTTTGTGTATAGACACTCTTTTGGGTGTAAAATGCAATTGTATATTTCCCTTCAGTACTTTATAACTGTCTTGTTTAGACAAACATCGTCCACAAATGAATTATTGAAGTCGGGTTGTAGGATTGACTTGTTGAAATTGATTTTGAACAAAGAGTGATGGAAAGTCTAAAAGAAGTCTAGGTAAAATTTTTCCCTGTAAAGCTTCAATATGGCATTTGATTTTCTCTGGTACCGATGAGATGTTGTGTTTCGTTGATAGAGTTGCTTGCATTTGCTGGACATTCCACTATGCCAAGAGACTCCTGGAAACTGTATTTGTCCATCGCTTTTCTCATGCGACGATGCCAATCAGGAACATATTTAAGGTGAAATAACATAGGAGCAGAATATAATAGACAAAGTTTCAGTTTATTATCTGTAATTGTTCATTTGCATAATTTGTGCTAAAGTCTTTTGATGGGCAATTTGATTTGCATATGTTTTGCCTTTTACTCCAGAATTCCGCTTACTATTGGGGATTTGCTGCATTTGTTGCCTACTTCAACAACCACCCCCTCTACACCCCTCCATGTGAGTAGTCGTAGCACTGTGCATGTCCTGTTAGCTACTTGGGCTAGTTGGTCATCTTGATTTAATTTCATGTTGATTTAATGTAATATCCAATGAAATCTATTGCCAGTAAAATCAATAATGGTAGCAATATATCACTTAGCATTGTTATTAGTAATTGGATAGATACAAATGTTGATATTGATATTGATTTCTTTTGATTTGAATGGCAGTTGATATAAATTTGATATGATATAATGATAAATAAATATTATATTTTATTTTCATATAAGATTTTGATATTTTATCACATTATGTCAGTATACTGATCAATCATATCGATATAGTATCATATCATAGTTCGTTATTTTGCCTGTGTGTGATGTTTAGTTGTTCTTCTTGTCTTTGTATTTGTTGTTTTTGTCTGTTAGCTTTTGGATTGACTCAGCTGTATGGAGGTCTCGTGCTGTTTGTGGTAAGAACTTCTTCTTCTCTTAACCCCTTAACTGGGGATCCCGGATATACCTGTCCATTTTACATTGAGTTACAGTTAAATACACGGTTAAGGGGTTAACTCTGTGAGTAATGGACGATGCATTGATGTGGTTGGAGAATGGCTTGTCTGAGTTTTGGATCTGATCAAAGATGACTCCTTTTGATGTCTTGCTCACTCTTTCATCTTAAATTTAACGAATAATTGTCAACACATTATTATGAAAATGTAAGTGATACAACTGGAATTCTCAGTCCCTTGGGCTGATGTTTTGTTTCTGAGGAGTAACATTGTAAAATTGTAACATTCAGTTTTTTATCAGATTAGCCAATAGATTTCTTAGGTATGTTTCTTTAAGCTTAGGACGTTTGCTCTGCATATGTCCTCGTCTTGTTTTGTGTGTTAAATTGTTGTTTGCAGTTATGCACATTTTCTCATATGTTGTTTAGCTCTGTGAGTTGGGAAATCTTTCTATTCATGTTGCCCTGAGGAACTTGAGACCACCAGGTCTGTGTCCTTTGCCTTTGTTGTGAATGTTGTGAAGATTGTCTATGTCATGTATTTAGGCATGACATTTTGTTGCTTAAAATGTTAACCTTAAGCTTCTTAGTACTTTATGTTAACCAGTTGAAATTGCAGTATTTCAGCATATCAAGTGTTTCTTTTTGATTTTGAGCTGTTTCGTGGTTTTTCTCTTTGCTGTTATTTTATCATTTTGTTGTTGAGCGTAGGCACAAAGGACAGGCGCATTCCCAGGCCAACCTCAAACCCGCTGACCTTGCTCTTCAACCTTGTGTCCTGTCCTAACTACACCTATGAATTTGGTGCCTGGTTTGGATTCTCTGTTCTGTCGCAGTCTCTTCCAGGTCAGGCATTCGATTGCGGCTGATTCTTGCAGCATCTGCTTAAGGAACTCTATAACTTATCCACTCATATTTGATGCTGTGTGTGTGTGTGTGTGTGTGTGTGTGTGTGTGTGTGTGTGTGTGTCTGTCTGTCTGTCTGTGTGTGTTGACTCCGAGCCATGACAAGTGATTCATGGGCAAATTTAGGTTGCACTGTTATTTTGCTGTGTACATTACTTGTATTGGACTGGAGTTGCAGATTTGAGTTTGATTTTGTAGTGTTTGTTTTTCTGTGTCACCGATCATCGCAGCAGACTTCACACCTTGTTTCCTCTAATTGAAACTTTGCTTTTTGTAGCTCTGCTGTTCACGTTTGCTGGCCTTGCGCAGATGACAATCTGGGCTCTTGGAAAACACAAGAACTACAAGAACGAGTTTAAAGATTATCCGCGTGGAAGGAAGGCGATTATTCCTTTCGTTATTTAGGGTTTTTTTAAGTCCCAGAATTCAGGAGAATCTAGCAGCTTCTCTGTTGGTGAACCCTGGAAAGAGTTAAGAAATGTATTTGAACAAAGCTTTGTTTTTCTGTCATCAATTGAAGTTTCTTGTTATTAAGAATTTTGTGATTTGCAACTGACTCAGTCGCTATATGGCATTTTCAAGTGGAATATTTCTCTTGCTGTTCCGGTTCCATTAGTTTTGTGCAAATGTTTGCTGAAAATGCTGTCTTTTAATACATTGTGTGAATGTATTCAATGGAGGATAACCTAACATCTCCTGCTGTTTGCTGGTCTTTTTGATATTACTGTACACTGTAGAGTCAAAATTGGGCTCGGTCCTTTTAGTCTGGACTGGTGGAAGCAGTTTAGTGGAAGTAATCCGGACAGAAATATTTATGAATCTCAACTATTGTTACTCATTCGATTTTGAAATGACACACAGCACTATGCGGCGTGGTATACATTTGTCCAGTTGTAGCCCATTTCCTTCCCCCCCCCCCACACCCGCACGCATCCCGAGCAAGGTCAAGCGTGAAGCATTTTGGCCATCAGGTGAGTGCAGATCAGTTTGCGTCCTATGAGACCGATGCATCTCCGATCGCAAAATGGCGTCTGCAGCTGTACGCCTAATTGCGTCCAAAAGTCCTCGTCCATTGTGGCTGTAGACTGCAGTAGGCTATTTACCTCCGATGCACTGGCCTTAAACTGTAGGGTGGCAAATACAATGCGGTCCTTTTTTGGCCTTCGTGTCCGCATCTGCATAGTTCCACTCAGTGGCGGCTCTAGGATTTGGCAAGTGGGGGGCCGTTGGGGTGGCAACTTCTAATCATGGGGGGCCAACCATTTGTTGTTTAATGTATATAGCATTAAGTATAGGTCCCAACTGGGGGAGGCAGGCTCTCAATAGGGGGGCACAGGCCCCCCGGTGGAGCCGCCACTGGTTCCACTTAAAGAGGAGAGACATGCGATGTGCTTTTTGGCCAATTTCTGGATAAGTGGAACCCTTTTTGCCGATGCGCAGCAATTTCCTGACAACATCTCGATCCGATCAAACTGCTTGTTATCTATAGACGGGCATTTCGGGTTTTTGCACTGAAAGGCCTTTGGGCGTTTGGGGTCGAGAGATAAAAGCGTGCAACATACAAACGATGCTGTGTGGCAGTGAGTCCATGTGCTTCGTCGGGATGGGGGTAACCGCGCTTCGTCCGATAGGCTTTAAATGGATGCTTTCGTCGCAGAAATGGTTCTAATGGAGTTGGATCATTCCGTGTGAATGCTCGCCGGTGATCTGCGCATATAAACAAGCTTCGTCGACATGAGGGACGATGGCCTCTGCTAACCTCCCCCCTTCCGATGGTCGGACAGTGTGTGCCGCCGCCCGCCCCGGGAATGACCGGGAAATCGAGTCACGTGATCGTCCGTCGTTTAGCAACGGCGGTCTCGTGACCGCGGCTACGGCGTCTGGGAGAAGAGTAACGGAGGAAGAGGAGGAGGAGGAGGAGGAGATGCTGTGGTCTTCGGTTGAGAGATATCATTCACCTCGGGAAATTAGAGAGAGAGAGAGAAACAGCGATGCCGACTGAGCGCCTCTCTGAGTAGGAATTACGGAAGATGGGACGACAACGGTATTCAGTGCCACTTTCCGTGCTCAGTAGACCAACGGAGTGCATTGCTGCTTGGACCGTGAACGGGGCAGTTCAGTTGAACTCTAGTGCACGAAAGTAGTGCGCTTAATTGGAAGTCAAAGTTTTCAGCGCCGAGAGAGAGAGAGAGAGAGAGAGAGAGAGAGAGAGAGAGAGAGGAGCTTCATCCGCGGATCAATGACGACGAAGCCTCTGAACCGGATTTGCTTTTAATTAATCGGTCGAAGGAGAAGGACACGGAATGCAGCAGCGGCCATCTCTTCTTCTGCGTTCGTCTTCGGAGTCCATCTCCTTGGTTCTTTTGCGTTTGACTGTTGCCGCTGTCATCGCCACGGTCAGTCTCCCTCCGCCTCCGAGGATCAGACTCAGAGACCTCTCAACCGGTCGGTCTCTCAGCGGGGCGAGGGACGCTGTTCGGAGCGATGGTCCCGAGAAAGAGTTTGGCTTCCCCAGTTCGAATCGGTCGTTCCTGGAATTCCGTCAGGCGTTGTACGCGACCGAAGTGTACTGCAATGTCAGGCTGCGATTCAGCTTTAAGATGGCGAGGACGGTTACTGAAGGAGAGGACGTTTTCCTCTTCCATTTCGAATACCTTCAACTGTCTCCATCGAACGACGTCAGGCCTTACGTGACAGGCGTCATACGTCAAGGAATGCTTCGAATGAACTACGGCGTTGGAAATTTCAGCGGATGCCTTAGCATCGGACAAGGTGAGTCAGTGTCACAGGTATAAAGGTGTTTTGTAACACTGGTCTGCGCAGGAGCGCTCCTATAGGTAAGCCACTGGGTCTCCCCTATACTGACCCATGACTCCCCCTCCTCACATGGGTCTATAGACTCGCCGCCTTATATAAAAACTCTGCTGCTGTGTCAAAAGCGGTCGGCAGCCTCAGTGGCGTAGCGAGGCAAAGTGCCGCCCGGGGCGAGAAAAAAACGTTATCAACTTCCCAAAATGTCCTGACAAGCAAAAAAACGTTATCAAAAGCAAAGAAAACCCTTATCAAAATTCGAAATTGCCGCCTCTAGGGCAAGTGCCGCCCGGGGCGGTTCGCCCCCACTGCCCCTCGCTACGCCACTGGGTAGCCTTTATAAGTGTACAGGTCTATCTATCTATCTATCTGGATCTATGGTGACATTTGCAACTTCCAAGATCTGTGACAATAAGTCTACTCTGTCGCATTCTGCATCGGTTGCAGTCATCTGAATCTTATATATATATATATATATATATATATATGCAAAGAGAGAGATTCATATAGCGCCGACAAATGGAGCCGCCCTTTATAGAGGCGAGGCGTGTTTGGTAAAAGGGTTCTATCCAAGAGAAAAGCGAAGACAGGATTTATGTTCGGCTGTAATTTTGACTTTCCATTCTTTGGGCGAAATTCGAGGCATTTAAGGATAAAAGGCCATCTATAGCTGATGCTTTAATGGATAGCAGTGTGCTCCGTGCGATTTGAACAAAGAGGGATTCGCTGTCTTCAGATCTTCCAAATGCCTGATTACCTAAGACCGAGACAAAGCGCGCAATCTCTTTCATTTAGAGTTTAGACTTCCTTCACTATAGCCTGTCGACGGGACTGTGTCTGAGAGGCGCCGACCAGATGGGGGCAAAATTGACTCGGCGACTTTTTGCTCGTCAAACTTTTCTTATCGACTTGATCCCTAGCGCCCACCACTCTCTGAAAGCCATTATTATTATTATTATTATTATTATTATTATTATTATTATTATTATTATTATTATTATTATTATTATTATTATTATTATTATTATTATTATTATTATTATTATTATTATTATTATTATTATTATTATTATTATTATTATTATTATTATTCTTATTCTTATTCTTATTCTTATTATTATTATTATTATTATTATTATTATTATTATTATTATTATTATTACTTCTGTTGTTAGTGTCGTTGTTAAACTGGTCTCGTTGTTTATTCCGCCTCTTCATTTCTCTGTCTCAGTCGTCAGCAACTGATGAAATGGACACTCAGCGTCTTCGACTTTAAACGGCTTTAATGCATCTGTTGCGAAATTTAGCATAGAAATGGCTAATGCAAATACAAGAACGCTGACAGGAGAGAGAGAGAGAGAGAGAGAGAGAGAGAGAGAGAGAGAGAGAGAGAGAGAGACAGAGACAGAGACAGAGACAGAGACAGAGAGACAGACAGAGAGACAGACAGAGAGACAGACAGACCGACGATTGAACGTTTAGCGACCGAATGCACCTCAGATACGGCGCCTCATAAATTATTAAAGAAACTATGACGACAGCAATCGAACGAATTCTATCGACCGCAGACCACGTGACCTACTTCGATCTCAAACAGCTTTCGCGCGAAATAAAGTTCCCTCTCCTCCTCCTCCTCCTCGTCCTCCTCCTCGTCCTCCTCCTCCTTCTGCATTCTGTCCTGTGGATATTCTTGTGCTTCCGGTTTTCATCATTACGAAAATAAGTTGTCCCCTTCTGCAATCGACAGAGTCTGTTTAACGGCGCCTCACACGGGACCTTTAGGACGGCAACAAAACAGTCGTCAGACGCCAGACTATGCGAAGATGGCGCTATATAAAGCGATGCCCGACTGTCAGTGGACAGGCCGACGGTCCCAAGGAATCGCTATCGATCCTCGAAGTGTCGTCTACAGGGGCTTCTAATAAATGTATAATATTCAGGTTACGAGGTAAAACGCTTCTTTATGACAGCGACTAAGAAGAATGAAGAACAAGAATCGAATTTTATGTGAAATTGTAAAATTTTACGGACCCAACAATTCTTCGCAATAAATTCAAATTTCAGCAAAACGTGGACCAGCTTCTGGATGAAAAAGCAACGAAGCATCTACAGAGGGCTCCATCAAGGTCATTCAAGGTCACTGAAGAGCTTAACATGTATTCACCTGTTCCAGGTGACGTCGTCGTGCGCAACGAATGACGTCATTTCCGGTTGTTTCTACGCTTCCGTTCATCTGCTAATTGCGTCGTTCTGTCCAAGATTCAGAGATGACGAAAGAAGCGACGGTTGCCATGACAACCGAGTCGTCGGCGAGTCACGTGATGCACAGACGGCGTTTCTAATTGGCTGAAAGTGTGAAGGCGAAAGCGTCTGAGATGTTTACTATTTGGAGGGACACTTCGTTGTCGCTAAGAGCATTGCACTGCGGATGGGAAAACAGGCGCTACATAAGAGGACGACTGCTATTTGTCTATTTACGGACAGATTCCGTGACTAATGGGCATTTGAGACAACCGCTCATCCTCACAAAATCCACCGAGTCCCAGACGATGTTTCAAATGGATGTATCTGCCACTCCCCCCGCCCCACCCCGCCCTCCACCCCTCCACCCTAGCGCTTTATATGATGACACTGTTGCCCATCATAGCATGATGCCGTGGCTGACCCTCTGATCCGCTGCTGTTACCCCCTCCACCCCATCGGATCATCACTCAGTAACAACGAGGTTGTTGTTGTTGTTGTTGTTGTTGTTGTTGTTGGGATCTTGAATGGCGACTGTCTTTGAGAATTCCATTTTGACATTTCGTCTGAAGCGGTAACACTTTCAGATAAAACGACTAACTGCGAGTAGGTCCGACGTGGCATTGAATTTTTATAGCGCCTTAGTTTAATGTCTGATCGTTGACCAGTGAAGATGAATTTATGCGGGTGATTGTTCATTGAGATCTGGGACAGCGATCAGCAAAACTCTGCAGCCATGCATGGGCGTCAGCAGAAATTTTTCTAGGGGGGGGGGTGCAAAACAGGGTCTTGTGACGAAAGCAATGAAAACATTTTCCAGGGAGATGCAAAACAAGGTTTTGTGAAGAAAGAAACAAGTAATTTTACTTTTTTCATAACTCCACAATTTTTCCAGGGCACCCCCTTGCACCCCTCCGGACGCCAACGTCTGCGGCACTCACAGGTGTTGAACACCTGGGCCTCAACCGCAGCGCCAGTCAGGATCTCTTGAGTGGGGGGGGGGGAGGGGCGGGGCGCGGAGTGGACATTGTGGGAGGTTTTCGCCGACGGGTTTTTCCCAAGCAGCAGACATGGTTGTCGCAGTTGAGGCGCTATAGAAGCAGCGCGCGATGGGGCTGTGTTTGGTGATTGAGATCGACGCAAGACTCGATGCTAGCGGTAACAGGTCCAAGTACGTGCTTAAAATTATTGATCGTTTATAAAAATTAATTAGTTGTAAAAGTGGTCCTGAATTCCCAACGAACCTGTGCAATAGCGCTATGACAATATGGGGATCCGTGTTTTATCCAGTAACCAGGCTTTTTTTTTGGGGGGGGGGAAGAGGGGAATTGACTTAACTTGAATTGACTGGAGGGGAAAAGACACAGTTCAGTGCAAAAATCTGTGTCAGTGCTGGGGGTTTTTGGAGGGGGGATTTTTGTGCGTTTTTTGGGGGGAGGGAGGGAATCCCCTCTTAACAGGCAGGGATAAAACACAGGCGACAGTTGAAGTATCTAGATATCCAAATTTTGTAAGACACTAAATCTCTCGATTTTTTGGCCGACGGTCTTTTAATTTTGCTGCAAAAAATTCGTAGCCAGTTAACCCATTTGTGTCAAATGTTCCACTTGTTCGGGCATTAATGGGTTAATCGCCGAAATTAAGAAAAACATTTTACCGGGATCCATTTCTACGAAGACGATGATGACAAGCAAAACGCGTTGGGCTTCATTGCGAGGAAACATTTGGACGCCCCCCCCCCCCACATCAGAAAGACGGGCGGCGGAGGGCGTGCATGGGGTGGGGCGAAACTCTGCGTGGCCCAAGTCTCTCCGGTTATTGGTGCATCGCATTTTCCGACCAATTCTCGGCACTCTGTTCGATTTGATCGATGAGAACGAGGCTCGGTTTGGTCTTCTGGGGGGGGGGGGAGAGTAACCGTCGTGTGTTGAGAGAGAGAGAGAGAGAGAGAGAGAGAGAGAGAGTCATTCGGGCGAAGGTCGTTAAATTGTCTCGGCAGTAAATGGTCGACCATTTTGACCAGGTCGAGCGTTCTCTGTACTCGACCAAAGTTCCTTTCTACCGGAGATGTTAACGGTTCCGTGAATTTGGCGCGCAGTGAAATAGAAAATACTGGCGCCATAAAAACCGTTGACTATTTGTTAGAGAAAAATATCAAAATTCAATTTCAAAGTTGTTTTCATCATATATATATATATATATATATATATATATATATATATATATATATATATTATACACAGGGTGGTATGCAAAACAACGGACTACAATGCAAACCTAAATGTGACTAGTCCATATATATATATATATATATATATATATATATATATATATATATATATATATATATATATATATATATATATATATATATATATATATATATATATATATATATATAAGCGCAGCGAGCATTGATCTGCCATTGAAGACATTCATCTGTTGAGAGAAAATAATTAAACCGTGAATTTAATCTTATAAGGAATTTAATCTTATAAGAATTAATTAAAACCTGCTTCATGAAAGGCAGACATCTCATCTCTAGAAGAGGATTTCCTATTCGAAAGTAGAAGACATTCAGGCGTCGAGCAGAAAAATAGCAGAAGGTTTTCTGTCCGACCGCAGTCGTCATCACCTTTCACCTTTGGCATTCAGTATCTCACCTGCTCCACCATCAACCACCTGCACTGAACACCGTCATAGTCCAAACCTATCGGCCTAGAGAGAATTTCCTATGTATATATAGGCCTATATATATATATACAGTATATATATAATATATATATAATGGTTCATCAAATGGTGTCAATGAGTGGAAAGTTTGGATGACGTCATCAATCTGGATCGATCATTACCGATCATCGGCTATCGGTTATTGATGACATCCCTTTTCTCTTTCGTTAAACGATTCACGAGGTTTCTTGGGGAGGGGGAGGGGGAGGAGGTTCACTGTTCCTGCGGTCGACGTCTCCCCTGCAGCGACTGAACGGCCTTTGCCAGTCCTCCTCCTCTTCCTCCTCCTCCTCCTCCGTCCTCTGGAAAGAGAAGCGATGATGACGCCTGACACTCACCATCCACGCTCCTCTGATCCTTTAATTTTGACCGAGCTTTAACCGTAAAGCCAGGAGGCCGTGGTAAAGCCCTCTGGAGTCGGCGGAGGCGGTGGTCCCTGCCCCTGCCTCTGCCTCTGCCCCTGCCCCTGCCTCTGCCTCTGCCCCTGCCCCTGCCCCTGCCTCTGCCTCTGCTCTCCGTCGAAGCAGCGACGGTTATTCACGCAGTCGGTCGAAGAGAGGGAGAGGGAGAGGGAGAGGGAGAGGGAGAGGGAGAGAGATGGTTCATATGTCTATGGAAAATAACGTTAAAATGTTTGTATTTGTCAGTTTGCGTCTTGTGGGTAATCTTCGCTCAGAATCTCTGTACATGCACACGTGATCGAAATGAGTAGTACCAAACAAATACTTGGGCTATAGAATATCAGTCAAAAGCGATGATAATAACGACAACGTGCCCTCCTTGGCTACGCCAGTGACAACGATGTTATGATGATGATGATGATGATGATGATGATTATGATGCAAAAGATGATGACAACAACAACGATGATAACATTTTCGTAACGCAGGGTTAGGAAGCGACAGCAGCTACTGGCATTCGATGATTGTCAGACTGGATTTCTCTGACGTCCTTCTGTCCGTTGAACTCGACGGAACAAAACAACAACAACAACAACAACAACAACAACAGAGACAACAAAGACAACAGATGGAGGAGAAAGAACTCGAAAGAGACCGTGACGTCATCACTTCCGTTGTCTATTTTGGTGGTCAGATTGAGATGAAACTCTCCGCGTTCAAATGTTATAACTATATTTCTCTACTTGTATTTACGCTGGACACCCGATACTATATAGCGTCAGATTGACTTTATTTATCCATGCTTTAGCTTACGAAGCGCCTTTATAGTTATTGGGTTCAACGAATAAAAAATACATAGAAGAAAACTAGAATTATTTCATAACTTACATTAAAACATTTCTATATCGGACAGAAAAAACGCTTCTTTTAAAAATTAATTTCGCATAAGTACAAGTTTTGCTCTCTACCTACATGTCTCCCTAGGGGTGTTCAAAAAAATAAAATTTTCAAAAAGTTATGCCTACTGGACGGATTGTCATGCTACTATCAATGTTGAATTCAGATACACTTTTTATTTCACATTTCTATGATGTCCTGAGGTCCCTCAAAGGCCTTGAACGCATGAACCCCCAAACCATGGAAAAAATGCACAATGATTGGGACTAAATACTTCATAACTCTCTAAAATAATCATAGATATGTCATAATAGACTCATTTTGTTTGTATTCTCTTTGGGCCGTGTCCATAGAGTCAGTAGCGTGCAGAGGGGATTTGTGGGGGGCGTGGCCCCGGACGCCGACCAGATGGAGGTGCCAAAATTGACTCGGCGACCTTCATTTTTTTGCTCGTCAAACATTTTTTAGGCTTGGCCTCGGGCGCCCACCACTCTCTGCGCGCCACGGCATAAAGTGGCATATGTAAAGGTTCAGCTACTCTGGTGGAACAGCCACCGGATTTTTAAAAAAATATTTTATCTCGCTTGCAGGCGTCATGTCCTTGAATTGGCATTTTGGGCTGGCTGGAAGTTCGGTTAAGTACCAGGACCAGGCAATAGACTCTTTGCCACATTCAAATCAATATGTGGTAGACTACTTTGGGCAAACAGATGCAAATCAACACAATCGAACTATGCCAACCCTGGCTGAGAGAAGTTAAGGGTCACGTTGTCCAGGAGCTGAGAAATATCTGGACACAAAGAGAATCTGGAACCATGCCCCGTGACGACTATCATAAATAAGCAGAGAAGAATCTACTCATTCTGGGTGAAACACCTCCACGCGGGGTACACCTCATGAAACCCAGAGTCATTCACCAGGCTCGATGGATGACGTGCAATTTGTATGCTGGCAAAATGTTCATGTTTCATCATGACGTGTCATATGACGCTGAGATGATCGTCAAGCTGAAGAGAATTAATATGTTTTTAATCAGCTTCCATACGCAAGCATGGACGAAGGCCAGCATTGCAGTTGACGCATCAGTAGACGACCTGCAATTCTTCAAAGACATGTTTGCCTACAGCGATGTAGATCATGATGTTGCTGAAGTAGTCATCCTAAAACTTCAAAACCACTGTTGGTACCGCCACTCAGGATGCTGTTCCTTTTGCCCGGTTCAGCAAACTGCTCGTGATGACAAGCAAGGTGAAGCAGGATATTGCATCAAAGTAATTAATTGTACACAGCTGTACCGGACCATTTTCGTATGGGCAAACCTCTATTCCCGAAAGTCAACAGTGCGATGAATCTAACCGATTTTATTGGTCCAGAATCGCATATATCCTGTTTCAGAGTTTGAGCATCAGCACAGGATGGCTTGTCAGGCTTACTAAGCCAGTTGATTAATGGTCATGAGATCCTGATTACAAGGCTGCTGAAAACTTTGCAGCGAGTCAATCATTTCAGCGTCATATGACACGTGATGATGAAACATGAACATTTTGCCAGCATACAAATTGCACGTCATCCATCGAGCCTGGTGAATGACTCTGGGTTTCATGAGGTGTACCCCGCGTGGAGGTGTTTCACCCAGAATGAGTAGATTGTTCTCTGCTTATACATGATAGTCGTCACGGGGCACGGTTCCAGATTCTCTTTGAGTCCAGATATTTCTCACCTCCTGGACAACGTGACCCCTAAACTACAGAGAATTGTATTAGCAGACGTGTGAATGGTTAGCACGTTTGACTGGCAAGTGAAGAGCACCTGCTAATCAAGTTTTTTCAAAAATTAGGCCACTATCTCTTGTATATCAAAAGTTCTTGGCATTCAGAATTTTGCCTGTGGTATTTTCTATTGCGTAAATTGCACATTTTTAAACTACAGAGAATTGTATTAGCAGACGTGTGAATGGTTAGCACGTTTGACTGGCAAGTGAAGAGCACCTGCTAATCAAGTTTTTTCAAAAATTAGGCCACTATCTCTTGTATATCAAAAGTTCTTGGCATTCAGAATTTTGCCTGTGGTATTTTCTATTGCGTAAATTGCACATTTTTAAAACTACAGAGAATTGTATTAGCAGACGTGTGAATGGTTAGCACGTTTGACTGGCAAGTGAAGAGCACCTGCTAATCAAGTTTTTTTCAAAAATTAGGCCACTATCTCTTGTATATCAAAAGTTCTTGGCATTCAGAATTTTGCCTGTGGTATTTTCTATTGCGTAAATTGCACATTTTTAAACTACAGAGAATTGTATTAGCAGACGTGTGAATGGTTAGCACGTTTGACTGGCAAGTGAAGAGCACCTGCTAATCAAGTTTTTTTCAAAAATTAGGCCACTATCTCTTGTATATCAAAAGTTCTTGGCAGTCAGAATTTTGCCTGTGGTATGGTATTTTCTATTGCGTAAATTGCACATTTTTAAACTACAGAGAATTGTATTAGCAGACGTGTGAATGGTTAGCACGTTTGACTGGCAAGTGAAGAGCACCTGCTAATCAAGTTTATTTCAAAAATTAGGCCACTATCTCTTGTATATTAAAAGTTCTTGGCATTCAGAATTTTGCCTGTGGTATTTTCTATTGCGTAAATTGGACATTTTTAACTTCTCTCAGCCAGGGTTGGCATAGTTCGATTGTGTTGATTTGCATCTGTTTGCCCAAAGTAGCCTACCACATATTGATTTGAATGTGGCAAAGAGTCTATTGCCTGGTCCTGGTACTTAACCGAACTTCCAGCCAGCCCAAAATGCCAATTCAAGGACATGACGCCTGCAAGCGAGATAAAATATTTTTTTAAAAATCCGGTGGCTGTTCCACCAGAGTAGCTGAACCTTTACATATGCCACTTTATGCCGTGGCGCGCAGAGAGTGGTGGACGCCCGAGGCCAAGCCTAAAAAATGTTTGACGAGCAAAAAATGAAGGTCGCCGAGTCAATTTTGGCACCTCCATCTGGTCGGCGTTCGGGGCCACGCCCCCCACAAATCCTCTCTGCACGCTACTGACTCTATGGACATGGCCCAAGGATAATACAAACAAAATGAGTCTATTATGACATATCTATGATTATTTTAGAGAGTTATGAAGTATTTAGTCCCAATCATTGTGCATTTTTTCCATGGTTTGGGGGTTCATGCGTTCAAGGCTTTTGAGGAACCTCAGGACATCATAGAAATGTGAAATAAAAAGTGTACCTGAATTCAACATTGATAGTAGCATGACAATCCGTCCAGTAGGCATAACTTTTTGAAAATTTTATTTGTTTGAACACCCCTAATGTCTCCCTCTGTATCTGTCTTTCTCTACCTCTGCCTCCCTCTGTCTCTGTCTCTTCCTCGAGGATGACCTAATGTTCATTCTATTGAGGCCAAGAGCGCATGTATATATATATATATATATATATATATATATATATATATATATATATATGGCTGTTGTTCTCTCTCTCTCTCTCTCTCTCTCTCTCTCTCTCTCTCTCTCTCTCTCTGTTCGCTTTTATTGTTGCCGTCGTCCGTTTATAATGAAAAAGACAATTTAGCGGAAGTGACGTGTGTGAAATCTCTCTCTCTCTCTTTCAAGCGTTTCCGCCGGAAATGGAGTTCGGTCAAAGGTTCGGTCAGTTCGTCGGTTGCATCCGTGGCTTTCGACTTTCGTCGTCCTCCGGTCGCCGCCGTCGAGTGCACAGAGGCAGCCCCTCAGCGGCGGCGGCGACGGGGCGGAGACTTCAGGAGGGTCCTCTGGCCCCCGACGACGACGACGACGACGAGCCCTTCGCTGAACGGCGCGGTGGAGCGATCACCGATCGCTGTCATCCGGAGCCCAGGCGATGCGAAGGAAGAGGGGGAGGAGGAGGAGGAGGAGGAGGAGAAGCTGCCGGCGATTACACAGGGGGTGAGCGTCGAGGACTGTTTTATTTGAGCGCCGGTCAGAGACATGTCGTCTCTCTCTCTCTCTTCTCTCTCTCTCTCTCTCTCTCTCTCTCTCTCTCTCTCTCTCTCTCTCTCTCTCTCTCTCTCTCTCTTGTCAGTCTCCGTATACAGTACTCGAAGCGACAGAAAGACATGAAATCTTTATATATACACTCTCTCTGACTATAAGAATGTATTTAACGTCATGTTACGGTCTTTTCCTCCCCTATTCCTCCTCCTCCTCTCCTCTTCTCCTCTTCTCCTAGATTTGCAGACTAGATGTATTTAAGCTTTATATATAATCAGTAGCTTCTATAGCGCCCGTGTATTAAGTGCACTGGACTTTGATGATGTTGAGCGGCAGCCGGTGTTCTCTTAAGATTAACCGAAGAGATTCGAATTGTAAATTGAGCATCTGCTTATCAGGCGACTAAGAATTACGATCAGCCAACAACAGAGACTGCCCTATTTCAAGCGCTACGCAAATTAACGAGAGTCTACTTACTTACTTTTTACTTTTTGGAAGGTGTTGATAGCGTAACTGTGAGAATATGTCACGTGGGCGTCACACAGACGGTGACAAAGTCCAATTGGAATAGCAGGTGGTCGTCTTCTGTCTCTGTCAATCACGACTCCTAAGAGATCGAGAGCATTTAGAAAGCAAACTCAAATCTGTGAAAAATCCTCGCAAAATGCAAACAGACGCTCTGCGCCCGAAGTCCACAATAGGCAGAAAAACCACCGAAACGACGTTTCTCTGAGAGAGAGAGAGAGAGAGAGAGAGAGAGAGAGAGAGAGAGAGAGAGAGAAACTCCTGTTTTGCAATTACGAAGAAGATTAGAACGCCACGCAGAGACTGAGTCGGTGTCAAGACAGGTGGCTGGTGACGTCACATCCGATGCAATGCATTGGCGCTGACGTTGTTGTTTGTAGAGAGGGACGTCGTAACTTTCGACGGATCCGAATGTCTGCTCTACAACCTCTACGAAAACGACGATTACGTCAAAAGACGCATACGATGGCACCGACTGGTCATTGAATTCAAGGTATATATGCAACAACAGCAACAGTACAACTGTACAATTGTGCTTCATTATTACGGTGCCTCACAGACTAAAGTCTTGTTCAGAATACCAGTTTCACAGGGCCGTTTTAAGGCATAGGCATGGTAGGCACGTGCCTAGAGCCCTGCGTACATGAGAGGCCCCTGCGGGGGGGGGGGAGCGGGGAAGAAAAAATAATTTAAAACATATATAATCACCGCTTTAATTTGGTTGTTTTTAAAAATTAATTTTCTCTTCCAAAAGTAGATTCTGATATAGTACAGTTGATAAGCCGTATGATTGTTCATTTTGTGGATAAAAGCATGAAATTTTGAACATTGACACTTCTTATAATTTAGTAACATTCTGTCCAGAGGCGTTCGAATAAACTTAAGGGTAGGGGTACCCCTAGGGGTAGGAGAATGGGTACCCCTAGGGGTATGGCTAGGGGTAGGGGTACCCCTAGGGGTAGTGGTACCATAGGGCTAGGGGTACCCCTTGGGATAGGGTAGGGAAATCAAAAGTGCTAGCCATTCGCACGTCTGCCAATACCATTCTGTGTAGTTTTATATCAAAGTGCTTGGCATTCAGAATTTTGCCTGTGGTATTCTCTAATGCGTAAATTGGATATTTTAAAGAACATTTTTAAACTACAGAGAATGGTATTGACAGACGTGTGAATGGCTAGCACTTTTGACATAGAAGTGAAAAGCCCCTGCTAATCAAGTTTTTTTCAAAAATTAGGCCACTATCTCTTGTATATCAAAAGTGCTTGGCATTCAGAATTTTGCCTGTGGTATTCTCTAATGCGTAAATTGGACACTTTAAAGAACATTTTTAAATTGCAGAGAATGGTATTGGCAGACGTGTGAATGGCTAGCACTTTTGACATAGAAGTGAAGAGCCCCTGCTAATCAAGTTTTTTTCAAAAATTAGGCTACTATCTCTTGTATATCAAATGTGCTTGGCATTCAGAATTTTGCCTGTGGTAATTTCTATTGCGTAAATTGAACATTTTAAAGGACGTTTTTAATCTACAGAGAATGGTATTGGCAACATTACTCATGGGGATGAACAATTGTGCCAGTTTTCATCACAATCTGAGATGGTGACGTCCGATTTTATTCAAAAGCGTGTTGATTTGATGCGGAATTACGCTTTTCGTATTTTAGTTTCGGAGTAAAAGCGACATGAAATGATAATATTCATATCTGTACACTCTATAAGCACACTTATTACTTAGTATTGTTTATTTGGCACTGTATCGATTGTCATTTGTCTACGTACTGCAGCTCAAGCGGAATTTTTTCACAAATTATCAAGAAAATTTATGGTGCCAAATTGCATGGTAAGAGATAACAAAAACGTGTGCATCCTTTGGGGAAATTGTTCAGGGCCATGTATCCTATAACTGTGCCAAGTGGCATGCTTTTATCCAGAAGTGAACGATTCTTGGCTTTTATGGACTTTAGCCACTGGACTAATAGCAAAAAAGGTCATCACTACTTTTTTAAAAATGCCTAGGGACCCCAAACTTCATAGAACGGGACTGCAGTTTCATTCTGAATTCGATCGATTTGAAAGACCTCTCTGTCACGTGATTCGTGTCTTTGCGCTGATCTTATGCAGACGTCTTTCGAAGAGGGGATTCTCTTCTACGCCTGGGAACTCTATCCCACGTACAGCCACCTGGCGGTGTCCATAGAAAACGCCACTCTACACGTCTCCATCGCATTCCCAGAGCAGTCGTCCTACAGAGAACTCTTTCTCTCAATCGGGTCTCAACTGAACGACCTCAGGTCTAAACATTTACGCTCTCAACTGAGGCGCTATAGAAGTCACAACGATTGTCTCCGCTTATATTTCGCCGAAGATAGGCTGTTCTTTTTCAGGTTTAATAATAATAATAATAATAATAATAATAATAATAATAATAATAATAATAATAATAACTCGAATTTGAAATTTGAGTGGTTTAGTAGCATCTCTCCTGTGCTAACGCCACTGTAATATATTAGTTATGTTGGGGGGGGGGACGCTGCAAGGGAGGAGTGAAGACTACATGTTCCATAGTATTTGAACACTTTGCGTCATTCTTTTGTGAACAGGTGGCATGAACTAACGGTCACCGAAGAGCAGCAGAGCGTCGACGTCATACTCGACTGCAACGTAGAGAGGATGACGTTGACGAAGACGAGCGCCAAATTGAATCTCCCTCCGTACGTTTACTTCGGGGGAATCGATGACTCAGCAAATACGCTCGGTAGATGACTCACAGCGATGATGATTATTAATGATAGTGTCTAGTTCCGAGTAAACACTGAAAACGATGACACTTTGAAATTGAGGAGAAAGTATCAATCATTCTCATTCATGCAAACGAATTGCTATAGCAGTAATAGCACAGCTGCTACAATAATATCATTTATATAGCGCCACCGGCATAAAGAAACGGCTTTATGAATAAACAACTGAGAATTCCTCTCAAGGATGACTTTTTTCTACAAGGACTTCGGAGTCAGAGAAATTTCATCGGATGTCTAAGAGGCATTTTCTTCAACGAAGACTCCATCATATCGGTCCTCAACGGCAGCAGCAGCAGCAGCGGCCAGGTGATGCATCATGGGAAGGGAAGAGAGGTCAAGTACGGCTGTCAATCACCGATGGAATCCGGTGCATCCAGGTGTCATCTTGAGAACACAGGTGGGCGTTGTGTTGTTCATTCGACGCCAGGTACATTTACCTGTGATTAGGAAACTCGTTTAACGTAAGAATGGTTTCTTCGGCTTTTGCTCTTTTGTCGTAGTTGCTTCATATAGCTGCAGTACTAGTAGTCGTCGTCGTCGTCGTCATCATCAGCATAATCATCATCATCGTCGTCGCCGTCGTTGTCATAATTATCAGTAAGCGATTGCAATTGATTTCCTAGCGGTTACCTTTCGGTTCTTGTTCGTCTTCTTTTGACGCAACAGATTTCGTGACCTTCGACCCTACCGCCATCTCCCCGCTCACCGTTCGCATGGCAACCGACGTGTCGTTCCCACAGCAACCGCTATCGATCGCCGTCTCCATACGGACGGCATCGTGTAACCATGGCAACATCGGGTTGCTGACGCTGAAGGACGACAACAGCTCGGCGGCCTTCGTTCTTCGTCTCCATGGCAACGACAGTATCCGTCTTCTGATGAGAATGGAAAACAGAGAGCATCAACTAAGAGCATCATTCGAAGGTGATGACGACGACGACGACGACGACTGACCGAGGCAGTTGTTAATCAGAAGACAACGATGACGCATAACTTACAGTAGTTGACTTCGTTTCAATTTTCTTTTCAGAGTTGACAACCGACGGTTGGAAGAACCTGACGATTTCCGTCGAAGAGAATGGTCACGTGGTTCGAATTTCCGTCAATGACGTCACGAAAATGTTCACAATAGAAGACAATGGAATTCCCGATTCATTTCCGGCATCGTCCACGAGGAGAAAGACAAAGACAACGAATAGCAAAGGACTGGGAGACACCAGTCTAAAGCACGGTTATAATCTGCAACTCAGAGTCACTAGCGCCACCTGTGGCGAATGTAGAAAATAATAAAGCAAAGCACCAAAGTCATTGAACCACCGCTGAGTGAATAAAGATAGATTGAACAGATTTAAAATATTGTAATTTTAGACCTAAATTGACTTTTAAATTGCATCTCTTCCGATTTGGAGGACCCACAGTACCAGTGATCTAATCCTTGGATTAATTATCACGCTTAAAGATTAGCGCCATGACGATTAATCAAATGACGAAATAAGATGGTCATTCGATTAAACAAATTTAAATCTATTAGCTTATTCTATTGAGACTAATGATGTGAGAAGCAATAATTCATGTTACGTGTAAGGCTTAGAGACGCCGTTTAATAATTCCCTTAATCCAATAGGCCTACCTTAGACATCGCCGCGATGGACTCAGTGCGTTTTGACCTGTCTGACATTAGACAAAGGGCCGCATGCACCGACCAGGAACTGGACTCTGTACGTTGGTGGTCGACGAGGAGACTTTCCGTTGGGCGTTGGGTTCGTTGGTTGCATCGGGGACATCAGAATCCAAGGACAACGCCCAAAGGAACTGGAGCAAATGACAGGTGAGAGAGGATCCAGGTAGATCAGGCGAACAACGAAAGAGAAAGTAACAGATGTCATTTATTGTTTTCATATTTGAGATAATTTGCGAAATGACGGAGCTTAGGTACTTCAACGACGACGAAGTGACTTAATAATAATTACAGATTTCAAAGATGTCGGTTGAGCTGAGACTGTAAATCGACATTTATATAGCGCATCTGGTGATGAATCACCGAGAAGATCGATGGAACAATCTAAGTTCGTTGTCGCTGCCTTCGCCAGGTGTTGTGGTCGGCTGCAGGGCACCAGCAGAACGCCATTCCGATGCAAACTGTTTCGATGACGACGCCTGTCGCCATGGCGACGGTTGCCACAACGGCGGATTGTGCGTCAGCAACGTTCGGTCGTCATGGCAACGGCAGATTGGACCTTGCGATTGCAGTCAGACCGGATGGTCAGGACCCAAGTGTGACGAAAGTCAGTGCCTCACAATTCATTCATCACATCCAACAAATGGTTGGAGATTTTTCGTAACATTTCATGACGTCATTTTTGATATAAAAATAACCTTTGTTCATTGAATGGATTAATGGGCTTTTGTTCTAGATTTCCAAGTGTTGTTCTCTGGCAAATCTCTTCTCATTGAGACTCTGAAGGTCTTCGAGAGATTCGATCTGATTGGAGAGGAAGAGGCAGTTGGCGATGGCGGCCCATTGGGGGGGGGGCGGTGGGGGTGGATTCGTCATGAGCCTTTTCTTCTCTTTTTCGACTTCTATGAAACCCCTCTTCCCTGCTGCTGCAATGGCCTTGGTGACGCTTCACGGCCTATCCATTGAGTAAGCACACAGACTGTTCTATTAACAGCAATAATAATAATAATAATAATAATAATAATAATAATAATAATAATAATAATCATCATCGTCATCATCATCATCAACAGCAGCAGCAGCAGCTAGACAGATTAGTTGCAATACATCGATGTCTAAAAGGTGATTATGCAGCGACGATGACGTGACATTGACGTCATCGTCGTTCCTATGACGTCATGGCATCTGTGTTTGTACTGAACCGTGGCCACAGCATTGACTTAACCGTTGGTCGATGAGTGCACGCGCACTCAACGGCCGTCCAATTGCGAGGATCAGAGTGCAGGCGAAGATGGATTGAAGATGGATCACTGGACAGAAGTCTTCTGCATTTCTAATGACCTTAAAAGTCGATTTCGTTAACCTTGCCCTTGACCTTTCACCTTTCACATTTCACCTTGAATTTGCCCTTTAGCCATACATACTCTGATCATTTAGAAATGTATGGTCGCCACTGGAAAAAAGTCGCCAGAAAACGTTTAAAAGAAACCCATCCTCCCTCCCTTTCTCCCTGCTTCCCTCCTCCCTCCCTCCCTCTCTCCCTCATGTGGAGTATTTCTTTGTCTGTTGAGTTTTCTGTTAACAGAGTCTCTGACTATCTGGTCGTCTCTCTTTCCAACAGAGACGGTGTCAAGGCCGTTTGGTCTCTCAACCAATATCAAGGTTAGATCTTCATAATATACTTATATTCTAATTCCTCGTTAAACCTTCCTAATATTATTCCTAAATCATTTGACAGGTAGGTAGGTAGATAGGTGTCCATTTCAATGTCTACCTATTCGCTGCATGGCATTCTCCTAAGACCTGTCCTTGTGCTGTTCTGGGCGTTCAGGTAAACCATCGACAAAAAGAAGCCATCTGATGGCTTCGTTATTTTACCCAGTTTCATTTAGAACTGACAATTTAGGCGATTTATAATTTTCTCTTTTATGTCTACGACATGACAGGGAGTCACGTATGCCCCCCCCCCAATTCCGCTGATACGGGGGTGTCTTAGTGGGCGTATGCTTGCGAGACATCGTCTCTGTCTGCTTGTGTTCTGTTAGTTGTCCTGTCGAGTGGAGTCGATTTGTCCGATTCGAAGGGGCATCGAGTTTCCTTGTGGAGAGATCACGACAGATTTAAGCTTCGGGTATTTAGATTTCGCTCTAAAATTATTAGCCAATTACTATTTCAGCGTAATACATTGAGACAAGTCCAGATACGTGTTGTGTCCATCTGATTGTTTCGTTCATACATTGCTCACAATATTAGAATCATAGATGTAATAAACGTTTATTACGTTTTTTTATTTTACCACGTTTTTACGTGTTTTTTTTATTTTTGCCAACGTTTTTTATTATAAAAAAGTTGGCAAAATAAAAACACAGATTTTCTGAAACCAGCTACAAAGAGTTAATTAATTAGCTTTCTGCTGCTTAACTATAGAGTTTAGTCGATTGTTTACTAGCAGGCCATGCAGCTTTACTAATTTACAACATAGAGTATTTAAGCTTTCATGTGATGAGTTAAGACTTATTTTGTGTTTTTCCAGGTAGATGAGACCGTGAGAGAGGTGATGTTGAATGCAAGCGATGAGGCATCAGGTGTGCCGATGACTCCAGCGCAGGTGCTTGTCGTCGGTGGAGTCCTTCGAAATGTCTCTGAATTCAAGGCGTTTAACAACTTCACCGGAATCATCTCGAGTTAGTCGAACATTGCCAACGACATTCTTGTTTCACAATTTTTCCTCCTTTAGAAAAGCCAAATGCTCAAATTCGTTGCAGCATTTTGGCGCAAGAACTGAAGCACAGTCGACGCACGAGAACATTCGTCGTTTGGGGAAGCGGGGAATGGGGGGAGGGCAGTGGCCACGCAGACCGTTTGCATGGGCGTCCGCAGAAATTTTTCCAAGGGGTACAAAACAAGGTTTGGCGACGAAAGAAACAAGTAATTTTACTTTTTTCATAACTCCACAAATGTCCAGGGGGTGCAATTGCACCCCCTTGCATCCCCTCCGGACGCCCATGACCGTTTGCCCGACGTTCGACGTTGCTAAGGACAGTTTAATTGTAAGCAGAACACGGTTACTAATAGCAACAGAGGGGATGGATATTTAGGCGTGAGATGGAATCTGTTCAGATGTTTTCCTTCGTTGTGACCAACTGGAAACGACCAACAGTCGCCCGATGGACGTCCTGTTTGGCTACGCAGATGGAAACCACGGAGTGGCGGTGGAAGGAGAGCGTCTCCACAGACTGGATTCGTCGTCCACCAACCCCCTCCTTCCCCTCCTCCGACCTCTGAACCTACGACGCTTCGCTTCGTCCTCCTCCTCCTCCTTTTCCTCTCCTTCGTCGGAGGAGACCGCGGCTGCACTTGCAGACGATCTGTTGGAAGACGAAACCGTTGCCATGGGAGACAGTCTGAGTGATAGGGAGAAGGTGGTTGTCATCGGTGAGAAGTGGGCGCTTGATAGGAAGGACGGGCGTTCAAATACTTTGAACGGGAATTTCCACTTCTTAGAAACTTAAACGTAAAACGTAAAACGTCGAGTAAAATATTTATTGGTTGTAAATTTCTGAAAATATGAAAGACAATTTATTCAAAAGTGTGTTTATCGCCAATTAATTACTTAATTGGCGATATCTTTATTTGCGTGCGGCGTGCCATAGAAATGGCGGCGTGTGTGTGTGTGCGTGTGTTTTCTTGTAGTGATCATCGTCTGTGCCACTGCAGTGCCAACGACGATGGCATTCGTTGCGCTGTTTGTCATCAGTCGCGATTGGTGGAGAAGAAGGAAGCGAGTGTCAACGCAGAGAAACACCCGTCCACCGCAAGACACCGAAGCCGCTGACGACGATATTGGAGAAGAAGAAGAAGAAGAAGAAGAAGAAGAGGAAGAAGAGGGAGAGGAGGAGGATCAGATTCTTCTTAATGACGTCACCACTTTAGATCATTCGTCTGTCAAAGATTCGCTTCTGTTGCCAGACGCAAAGCGATCGAGAGATTCAGCACACGTCATCAAATTCCTATCTCCAACGGAAGAAGAAATAGAAAACGAAGAAGAAGAAGGAGGAGGAGGAGGAGGAGGAGGTACCCACTCTAAGTCCTGTTGTAATAATCTGACGATCGTTACAATACGTTGTAGTAGATTTCCATTTCCCAGTTAGTTAAACTCCGCCTACGCAGTCATAGAGTCCAACCGAGACGCCATCCTATTTGCTCCAGAATGTAGCAACAGATTCCCAACACAACTAAGAAGACGAAGACACGAAGCGATCATAAGTCCGTGGATGGGGAGGGAGGGAGGGGGGAGGGAGGGAGGGGGCAGGGCAATGCCGTCTCGTTGTGCTCCTGTCTGCATCGGTAGTGCGTTCTTTCATTCGTGTCTATCGGTTCCTGTAATCACAGATTGTAGGCTTCTGTGTTGGAACAGATATTGTTTATGGCGACAATTAACGCGCATCAAACACATTCACATCGGGAGCTGAACGTAAGAGATGTTCTACAACACGCAGTTGTCGTTTTTGCAGAATCATCGAAAAACTCTCTTCAGAGAGCTCTGACGTCATTCAAAAGAGAACGAAGAACATTCGGAGGAGGAAGAAGAAGAGGAGGAAGAGGCGGAGGAGGAGGAGGAGGAGGGCCTTACCTGCCGATGAAACAGCTAAACGATTGAACGGATCCTGGAACGCCTTCTTCAAATGCTCATAACAGACCGAACACTGAGAAACATCATGACAGTTATTAATCTAATTTAATCAATATTTGTCTGTATTTTCATTATGATGTAAATATATCACAAATATCAGTGTAATGTTTCCAGTGGCGTCGCCAGGAATTTTGAGTTGGGGGGCAAAAGAGGGCTGGCATGTCAGATTCCTTACCCCACCCCACCCCCACCCCACAAAAACTTTCTCACTGGATTTGCGCGAATCTGATAGGCGGTCTGGGGTCAGTTTGGGGGGCAGTTGCCCCCATTCCCCCCCAGTGGCGACGCTTATGAATGTTTCAAAAGTCAGAATATTAATTCTAATCGAAAACTGCGAACGCCGTTGAAACCAGACAAAACAAGTGACTGACAATTGACGTCTCGACAACTGAAAGCGCAAATTCAAAACAATTATTCTCCAAGATCTGCAGTCAACAGAGGGACAGTCAAATTGCTGAACGTATACTCTCTCTCTCTCTCTCTCTCTCTCTCTCTCTCTCTCTCTCTCTCTCTCTCTCTCTGTCTCTCTGTCTCTCTCTCTCTCTCTCTCTCTCTCTCTCTCTCTCTCTGTCTCTCTGAGAGGTGTGAGTTGATCAGTCGACGTGATTTGAGGAGGAACGGTGTCCTCCAATCGCTCCTCTGTCTCTGTTTGATCTTCCGAGTTTATCTAAGAATTCACAACATCCGAACAAATAATTTGAAATAAAACACCGTTCAGCTGACTGGCCAGACGACGAATGCCATTGATTGCTCTAGTGCGCTTCAGTCAGTCGTCTTTATCGTCATCGTCGTCGTCATCACTATTCACTACCTTTATCAGCATCAGAACCAGGAAACGAAAAGGAGAATATGATTTCTATTCTGATGCGTTTTTTATCAGCAGACGAAATATGGGACGGACGACCAGTTCTGTGTCTGGCGCCATTTAATAAACTACGGGCAAATGGCCAATGACGTCAGCGGAAATGGACTGAATGCAATCGCCAGATGGCGCTGAATCGGCCGCGACGACGACACCTAGCGAGAAGAAAAGGGACCCGAGAGAAATGCCTTCAACGGTCATTTAAACGCATTAGTATGAAATCAGTTTGCATGGCATACACTGGGAATGCCTTATAAGAAGACAGGGGATCCTCAATACGACACATTGCAAGGAGACAAAGGAAGAAGTGGAGAGAAAAAGACAGAGACAGACAGACAGACAGACAAAGCAGTTTACCTCTTATATGAGGCCAGATGTCAAGGATATATTTGAGGAGTTCGATGTATTTGGAGAAGTCCCAGTCGTGCCATTGACTGGAATGGATTCCGCGAGATCCAGGTGAGAGGAGGATCGGCCCGAAACAGACCGCCAGGTTGGCGACCGACATCTTGTTTACGTCTGACTTCAAACTGACTTGCGTCAGGTGATTGAGTACCAATGTCAGAGTCTCCTGACACCGAAAATGTCAACGAAGATAAATCAGAGAAACAGAAACAACAACCAAGCATACATCACCATCATCACCATCATCACCATCATCATCGTCGTCGTCTTTTTCCTAGTCGTCATCATCACTACTAGTGAACTTCTATAGCGCCATTTTCTTAATGTAATTGGCATCGATCGATTCATCATCCACGTCGTCGTCGTCGTCGTCGTCTTTCAATTAGCAAACACTGAATGCATTAAGGTTTCCTAATACTTTGGAGGTTTTTGCAAAATCCGCAGAAATATGAATTTGCAAAAATTTAGAATTCCCGTGTTAAGTCGAAGAAATGACAGATGAGCGATTGGAGCGAACGGTTGTCATCGGTAGAATCAGAGACAATACAAAGCAAAGACGTTGCCCATGACGACGCACACCCAACACACAGAGAAACAAACGCTCGGATCATTTCCACAGTTTCCCATCTTCTTTGATTCTTCGCCCTCCAACCCCCTCCCCCGTATCCAAACTCACTTCTTCACAAAATACAGGTATACAGGTACATCTGTCGTCAAATTTTAAAAGCAACGACGATAACAATTAGTGACGACCGCAAAACCCGTCACCGTCCTCTCCCCCTCCTCCTCCTCCTCCTCCCCTCCTCTCCTCGTCATCATTGCCTATATATATATATATATATATATATATATATATATATATATGCTCAAAAACCACGTCGTCGTCGTCGTCGTCATCAACAGCATCACATGGCCATGACCGTCTCGATATGCTGCTTCATTGCTAAAAATCGAAATGAAAAAGATGCTCTGAGGAGGAAGGACAGCAGCAGTAGCAGCAGCCAATCGATTCGCTATCTTCGTCTTCTGATGGCCGATCATGTGACTGACCACGCGCTCGGATTCTTCCACTCGGCGGCGGCAGCAGCAGCAGCAGCGAGACAAAGACCAAGCACTTCGACGCTTTCAAAGGACTTCTCTTAAACAACGATTCTCAGTCTCTCAGCTATTAACGCCCTTCTTTCTCTCCGTCTCTCTCTCTCCCTCCTCTAGTATCGTTGTCTCTCACTCTCTCCCTCTCCCTCTCTCTCGACGAGTGTGTTCCTG
Organism: Metaphire vulgaris; assembly: GCA_018105865.1. Classification (NCBI taxonomy): domain Eukaryota; kingdom Metazoa; phylum Annelida; class Clitellata; order Crassiclitellata; family Megascolecidae; genus Metaphire; species Metaphire vulgaris. Next base: position 18,343,681 of record CM030840.1, read on the forward strand.
GTGCTCAGTTGTCTGTCTATCTGTATGTCTGTCTGTCTTTCGATGTGTCCTTAAATGTCTTTTCCGGTCTCCTCATAATGATCGTGCGTCTCTCAATGTCTGTCGTTGTCTTACTGTCTGTCATTCTGCTTGTCAGTCCTTCGTTCTCCGTGTCTATCTCTGCGTGTATGTCTGCGTCTGTTTGTCTGTCCTAGTCCTGCAGTGGCGAACTGCTATCAATTATTATTAAGGACAATGCTTGATCATTTCTGAATGGATCCGAAAGACCGTTTCCCTGCTCTGGAAATGAGGAGGAGGAGGAGGAGGAGGAGGAGGAGGAGGTGAGGGAATAATGAAATGACAATTCCCAGAATGCACTGCTGGGCCAAATGTTAGACGTGATGCGGATGTCATGGCTACGACGGTTGAATCGGACTTTATAACCATCACCCCGCCCTCCCTCTCTCCTCTCTCTCTCTCTCTCTCTCTCTCTCTCTCTCTCTCTCTCTCGTATCTGTCCATTCTGTCGTCGTCCGAGCAGTCGCTGCCATGTGCCGTCATGACGACTGACAGCGCCTTATCAACGCCGTCGCAGCAGTCAAATGGACGTCATAAAACTATCACCATAGCGACCAGTATCTATGGAGACACCGGCGACTACTAGATGCGCGTCACGTAGAGTGTTCACCTGGTGACGTAGATCTAAGACAGCGCAGGGCAATATAATTGGCAGCGGGCGTTCGGGGCTCAGAGGAAAACCTCGCCCTATGGGAGGACATTACCCCCGTAAATCGTGCTCCTCATCTACAGTGTATTGAACGCCTCTCGGTTTTTCGATGACAAGTTCAACGAACAGTGAACAATCATAAACAAAGTTATTCAAAAGTAAAGCGACAACACTACAAAATGACAGACAGACAGACAGAGACAGAGACAGAGGGATGGAGGCAAGTAGGAGGGAAAGGGAGCGAGGGAAGAAAGGACTGCAACGACAAATCCCAAATTGAAGTAAAGGGTCGTCTGATCCTAATAATCCCAAAGGCGGCTCTTATACCCGTTTTGTCCGCTAGATGGGAGTGGGGGAGGAGTGAAGGGCGGGCTGGGTGGGACGTGACCCGGGGACAGCAGCGGGTTGACCCCCCGCAGTGAAGAACCGAATGATTCCGGGGTCAGAGGTCGAACAGGTCGCTCGGAAAAATGTTCGTCTTTCGAAGACGCTTAATTTTATGTCCGTCGTTGCCATGGAAACCGGCGTTGAACAAGAAATGACCTTCAACAGACGGACAGACAGACGAGGGGAAAGCGAAGGGATGAGAGAGAGAGAGAGAGAGAGAGAGAGAGAGAGAGAGATGATGATGATGATGATCTCTTTGTGACAGCAGTTCCTTGAGTCACGTGATTTATTGGTGGTCGTTGAAACGCTCTGTTTTCTCGTGTGACGCAGAAAATCATTTCCTCTGTAGAAACTGAACTCTTCCTCCTCCTCCTTCTCCTCCCCCTTCTCCTCCTCCTCCTGTCAGGACAGGGTTAAGGAATGGCGCCCTCGTCTAAAGGACTCTTCGTCCGCTTAAATTCAGAATCCGCAGCTGAAGGGGTTGGCTGGGATAGTGGCAGAAGTCTCTTAAGATGGGGTCATTTTGACTATTTGAAAGCGAAAGCTTTTAAGGTGACAGTGAGGAAAATAAAGGAAAGAGAAAAATCGAGGACCACGCATCGGTTGCCTGTGAAATTTTAACCAATAATAAGAAACTTAAACACGAGTCCTTTATTAATCTAAGCAGTGTTTTTGCGATTTCGCTAACCTGCTTCTTCCTTATTTCCTTCTTCTTTATCTCCAAATAAGAATCAATTCTAGGGCTCTCTGGGAAGTTTCGAACCAAAATGTCTGCAAAATTCCTCTATAAGAGCTTTTCTTATACAAATCCACACGAAAATGGCGCTTTAGAAGTTTAGACGACCAAAGATTAGTTGTCCGCTTAAGGGTTTCATTCTTATTAAGCTTTCTTTTTTTAAATATTTACAATTCCTGGGATAATAACGAACACGAATAACTACAGAGGGCGCATCGTTGACCACGACTGACCTGGTTGACCTTCGGGCAGCATTCGATGACGGTGAGTAAGAGCAGGGCGTTGTCCTGGTCGTCACCTGACAGGTGAGCACTCAATGAGTCAAACAGCACCGGATGCAGAGCCATTGTGCACAAAGGCTCCGGTAATTCACGAAGAAAATCTTTCAGAATCACTGAATCAGAAGAAGATGAATCAGAATCAATCTACCGTTTTTAGTCAGAGGGAGTCAGTTATGCTGCGCTATTGTAGATGGGATCAAGAATAATTGGAGGAAAGGTTGAAAGGTCGCTTGGATGCGACCTTTGCCCTCCACTGAAACCATGAAGGATAAAGGTCGCATCCAAACTTGACCTATGCAAATGAAGTCTTAATGCACACATGACGTAGTCTAAATCAATGACGTCATTGCAGGGCCTTGCCCTCGCCTGACCTGACCTGACCGAATTCACGAAGTAAAAATGCAACACTCATCAAATGAGAAATGTCTCGACGAAGAAGATGGAGAGGAAGACAGCAAAATGAAATTTCCTGGAAAGAGTCTTTTACCTGTGATTATGTTGATGTCACCGACTGATTCCGCGGACAGATCGGCGGTCCACGGGTTCCTTTCCAGTTCCTCCCTCAGGTGCTGCTTCCTCTTTGCCGATCCGCAGAGGCGGTAGAGTCCCACCTGGTCGAGCCCCCTCCTCTCCACCTCCTCAATGCATCGATGCACCACGACGGGGACGTTCATGCCCGTCTTCTCCCGGTCGACGATCGCCTGAAGACCCGCACCGAAGGAGGCGTCGGCGTGTACGGACGGCGTCCGGTGGAAGACGGCGCCGGGGTCTCGGTAGACGAGCTCCGTGTACAGGACTCCCTTCGGGTCCATCTTGATGGCCAGTCGATGTCGGTCGGAGGATTGCTGGAGGAGAGAGGGAAGGCCGAGGACGCAGCTGAACGCCAGACGGTGACGACCGAAGGGATCCCAGGCGTAGACGAGGAAGGAGAGGGTCCGACTGCAGTGGAGGTCTATCTCGAAGCGGTCGTCCCAGTCGAAGTTCATCGCACCCGTGTGAACGGTCGTACGGGCGCAGCCGAGGGCGTCCACTTCGACGACGCAGTACAGGTCCTGCATTGAAGGCCCCCTCGACGAATACACCAGACCATGGCCACAGAAGATGTGGCACCACATCTGACCGCTTATCCCCCCGCACCCTCCCCATCTCTCCTCCTCCCCCTCTCCTCCTCCTCCTCCCGTCTCATAGTGTCTGAACGCTTCTTTGCGTATTTGCAGCGGGGCCTTGGCAAGGCGATGGTCGCGTAACAACGAACCCGTCGCCGTGGCGACCTGCTGTTGCTGGCGACTGGGTGCCCTTGACAACGTCATCGTGGAGAACGGGACGAAGAGTCCCGAGGAACCGGAAATGGAAGCGTTCGACAGAATACTGTTTCCGGTGGCCTCAGGAGGTGTAGGTCTTCGGGTGACGCTGGGATCGACGTGGTGGTGGAGGCGGGATGAAGAGTCATCCATCTGGTAGGCCCTGTGGTCGAACAGTCCATCGGCGCTAACCTTGCGCGTCAGGCGGTGCTGATGACCCCTTGATGACCCCTTGATGACCCCTTGATAACCCCTTGATGACCCCCTGATGACCCCATGACGACCCCCTGTTCTTGGAACAGTCTCTAGTTTGCTGACACCGGAAGTGTTAGTCGGCGACCTGCGCAGCTGCTGTTGTCTGACGTCAGAGCTGATGACGTCTCTGTGTGAAGATGTGACGTAACTTGAAGAATTTGACGAATTCGCGAAATTCAACGCCAATTCGTCTGTTTGTTGCATTTAGAAGAAGAAGACGCAAATCAATTTCATCAGTTGTTGTTATTTAGATTATCTGTAAATCAGCAAATATTTGTGGGCGGCTGATGCCCCAAAACAATCGCCGATGTTATGTTTAAAAGGACAACTTTAGAAAATCATCGAATCTTATATTTCTAAATTTTCTTTCTCTGCTTCCCACGTTGAGCAAGTGAACAAATGAGTGAATGAGTGAATAAGTGGATGTCAGTCAGTCAGTCAGTCAGTCAGTCAGTCAGTCAGTCAGTCAGTCAGTCAGTCAGTCAGTCAGTCAGTCAGTCAGTCAGTCAGTCAGTCAGTCAGTCAGTCAGTCAGTCAGTCAGTCAGTCAGTCAGTCAATAATGCTTTAATTCGAATGTTAAGCCAATTGAATTGTGACGTCATTTAGACATAAGTGACGTCACTGATAGTCAATCAAATTATTCGGCGCTACTCTGCATAGATTTAATTATCACTGGATAGCGTAAGATACCATAGACTTTAATTATCACTAGACAGACTCTATCTAGTGATAATTAAAATCTATGCCATCATTTTATTCGAGGTTACAACTCGCACAGAAAACTCCAAATCATGCATGTAATTCTAGAATAACGATTACCTGGTACAGGTAAGCAATTGCTCCTGTTAGTCTGACCAACGGACAGGTGAGTGGATCCTCTCTGTCGCAGTCCTCTCCATTTCCGTTCCTCGAGGCCTTCGAGGCCATTTCCAAAGGCCTCGTGGCCTTCCTCATCGGCGACATTCATCATCATCATCTGAGTGACGTAACGCTCGGTCGCCGACATCGGCCTCTCCCTCTCCAGTTGCGTTGTCATGACGATGATCGGGCCGGCGTCGTATTGGTCAGCCTGTGAGAAGCGTCGACCAATGGTTGCGTACTCGATCGGGTACCTGGACTTCGAGTTCCTCGCTGCGTCGTACCTGGCCACCTGCGTCTTCGCCCAATCCATCGGATCAGGATACCTGTTGTTCATCCGTTGTCCTTCGTCGTCGTCGCCGTCGTCGGTAGAATCGTACCTGTGCATCACCTGTTCCAGGTAGATCCGGTTTCGTGAATATTCTGAGTGGGGATCTGATGAGTGGTTATCCGGTGGTCGCGTGTTGCTCCTGTGGGAGGCCAGAGTGCGACGGTCGAAGTGAGAGCAGAGCTGCTGCTGCTGCTGTTTGTTCGTCTGTCTCTCATCAGTTGTCTCGTTTAGTTCCGTGTCACAGTTCCACCTGTCAAAGGTGCACGATCCGAGGCTTGCGTACCTGCGCGGCGGTCGCCGAAGACGTTCGGTGGAGTACGAGTACCTGGAACTATCTCCGTCGCCGAAGTCATTCGGTCTTCCGGTGTCTGCTGCATGGAAGGACAACTGGTGGTGGTGATGGTGGTGGAGGTGGTGTAGTGATGATCTTCCGTTGAAATTCTCCTGAGTGCTTGACCTCGAGTCAGAGCAGCGGTTCGAACTGTTTGTACTCAATGACCTCGTGTACTGACGATTGTTCCCGTCGATGTCATCTTCTCCAGCGAGACGCCTTTCCATCGACGGCGACTGGCTCTTCGTCCTGTCCTTCCCTCCCCACCCTCCTCCTCCTCCTCCTCCGCCCTTGACGACGCCGACGACGACGGGGTCTTGAGCGGGGGCTTCTTCGTCCTCGCCGGGGGCTGCGATGACCGATGGACTCGAGGAGGAGGAGGAGGAGGAGGAGGAGGAGGTCGTCTCGCTGGAGTTGTTGTTGGCATTCTGAGTGCGAACGGTGAGAACCAGTCGTTTGGGGATTGACATGGAGATGACGACGTCTTCCAGTCTCCTCGTCGTCACGTCGACCCCGTTGACGGACAGGATCTCGTCTCCGACCCTCAACAGGCCGTTCTGATCGGCGACGCTGCCGACCGCCAGCCGAGAGATGAAGACGCCGTCCCATCGGTCGCCGCCGCGTCCCCCGTTGCCTTCGCGGATGTAGAAGCCGAGACTCTGGCCCGGTCGTTTGATGATCTCCACTGTCTGAACGGTGCTCGAGTCCTCCTCCATTTCCATCTAGGCAGGAATCGAACCGATGACAGATGAGAACAGCGCAAAGTACGTCCGTCGCATCTCGCCTGCAGCGGCGGCGGCGGCGACTGGCTGCCACCGGCGGCGGCGGCGGCGGCCGACGGGCTCAGCGCGCCCCGCCGGTGCCGGGGTCAGTCGCCCCTGCCCTCGCCCTCCGCCGCCGCCGCCATGGCCCGGTCGATCGGCCGATGAGAGACGCGAGCAGCAGACGCACAGACGGAGGACGTCTTTATGATTTAGAAATGAAACGCTCGCTCTCTCTGTTTTTCTATTGAGACATCCATATAGGTCAGTGGTTCCTACCGGGGGGCAATTTCACGATTTAGGGGGGCAATTGGGCAATTTCAATGTTTAAAATTATTAGAGCAGGATAACATTAAAATGACGAGTGTTAAAGAACTTATGGAATATAGATTCATCGAAGAAACTTTCAGTACTAAATGAGTAACGTACGATATTAATGCAATTCAGTTCTGCTTTGCATGTTTTGTATCTGTCGTTGCTGTTTTTCCATATCATTTCATGTTATTCTGATTACAAACATTTTGTGATTACTTCTGTGCATGTCACGGGTCACGGGGGGTCACAAAGATTTTAAAAGACTTTGGGGGAACATGGGGGGGTCGGGACCCCGTGCCCTCCCCGTTGTAGAAAAACCAACGATTTAAATAGGAATTTTCTTCTTTTCACACAGCCTGACTTACATGTTGCCTTCTAAGCCACTTTAAATCATGTTCTATTATTGGTAATCGAGAATCGAAATCATCAACACCAAATAGATCGTCATAACAGTTCTTACTTACTTTAAATAGGCCTACAAGTCAATAGAAGTCGGCAGATGACACCTGTTTTGATTGGCGCTCAACAGCCTCTGCCGAGTGGCGCCGACAACATCTATCGCCACCTGGCGAATGCTTCGTTAACTGCTTCGTCTCGTTCATCGACGGAATTCACAAACTGTCTGCTTTTCCCAAAACTCATTCGATTTCTTTGTCTCCAGTGGAAAACTGCTTTTTATACGGAAAACAATTTTGACGAAATAGAAGAAAGAAAAGACAGAAAGACTCTAAATCAACAGAGACGCACAAGTCTTTTGACAATTATTACTAAGTGCAATCTAATCATCATCATCACCACCACCACCACCACCATCATCATCATCATCATCATCATCATCATCATCATCATCATCATCATCATCATCATCATCATCATGACAGTTTGAAAGTTTATTTCCAATAAGCACGCATTACATTTTATAACAAAACATTAAATTATATAAAAATTGCAGCTAATTTAGCTAATAAGAATATAACACAAATAATGGAAACAATGATACCAAAAGGGAAACATATCATCATCATCATCATCATCATCATCATCATCTTCGCCATCATCATCTTCTTCTTCATCGCGTCGCCAACCCTCTCTATCTTGAGCTTTCCTATCCACGCATTGTCTTTTTTCCTTTCCTCTCTAGTAATTAACCTATACTTATCTTCGTTTCCTTCTGTCAGAACAGGTCCTATTCGTTTATCTTGTTTAGAACGAGTTTTGTTTGACACGATTTCCCTTTCTTCCATGCTCTTCGAGACCACTTCGCGCTGGCCATCTTTTCCATCCGGATGATCCATTCCATGTATTCTCGACTGTCTCTGTCGTCTTTCCTGTGCGTCCGTCTGTCTGTCTGCTTCTCAGCGACTGAATAGGAGGAGCAGCGCATGCAGTGTCTGTGTGACTGTGTGTCTGTGTGTATGTGTGTCTGTGTGTGTGTTCCGGTGCATAGCAGATGACGGCAACAGAGCCTTCCACGGACCGCAACAGCACGCAATGGACGCATTTCGGCCAATCTTATTCATTTTATAGCGCCATAATTTGTACGGAACTGTCACCGAGAGACAGACGGCGACCATTCCACTCTGCTCGATGTCTTACTTTAGAATTCTATAGTAAACCAGCCTTGGCCGACTGGCTTACTCGGCGGGGCAACTAGCAACTCAGACATAGTTGAACGCTAACTAGTAGCTACACTCGCCATCTTCCTTCGGCTGATGGCATTAGTCGCCGCTCAGTTCTATTATCAGCGACAGTCTCTTGAAAGACCCACAGTCAGCTCCCCGTATGGCCTTTTTTTTATCAAAGACTTTCAGCCAATAGTAATCAAGACATACAGCCAACATCCAATCAGGTATAGGAGTTAATAATTGTCACTCGTCTGGTCTAATGATACGAATAATCTCTAGCAGTTAATGTCTTTCTACTACAATAATTCTCTTTAGCGTCTCATTGTTTCCCATGTCTTCTCCTTTCCCGCCCTTCGCTTTATTCAGGCGGTCGCTATGACGTCACATTGGCGCGTCTGAAACGAGTTTCGATTTTTAAAATAAAGGAGTGCGGTAGTACTGCTCCTGTCCAATTTTTTTATTTCCAAGATAATAGGGTAGAAAACTAAAAATATTGAAATGTAAAAATTTGCCCCTTCACAGCGGGTCTGCGTCGAGTTTCCATTATCTCTCTCCGTCTGTCTGTCTGTCTGTCTGTCTGACGGTCTGTCTGACGGTCTGTCTGTCTGTCTGTCTGTCTGTATCTATGCACATCCATGTGTGACTCTCGACTGATAAATGCCTGGTTTTGTATTCCCATTAGTTGGATGATGGGACCCAGTTAAGCCTTCAGCCAATCTCTATGCAGACTCTCTGACGTCCGATCGCCATAATCTCTTGGAAATCTATGCAACAGGTGAGTTGACCATCCACCTGCATGAATAAGTCTCGTTTTCATTTTGCGCTGCAAATGACAGTTGGTCACGTGATGGCGCTTGCTCGTTCGCGGTATATATATATATATATATATATATATATATATATATATATATATATATATATATATCTGTAAACTCCTGTTTATCGTCACCAAAACACAAATCATGACATGACGGATGATGTCATGACACGAAACGGTGATTTTTAAGTCATTTGTGTTTAGCGTCGTCGACGTGCTGGGCATCGCATCTGAGATGAAGATATTCTTCGACCGGAGAGAAGCATCTCGCCAATTGGCGACTGAAATCCGCCCATAAAAGGAAATCAACGGATGATTGCGCCCTGGACGCGGAGTTAATGTTCGGATTTTGGAACATAAATTTCGGCCATCTTAAAAATTACAGTTAAACCTTGTTAACACGAATTCGCATAACACGAACACTCGATGTTAACACAAGGCTTTTTATTTCTCTTGCTCTCTGGTTATGTCCTGTTTACAAGAACAGCGCAGAGCACTGACAATAGGAGGTTATGGAAGGACATGAAACATGGACATTAATAGAAAAAATCGATGGAAAGAGGATAACAGCGGAAAAAAGATAACGAAGACGTTTCGTATCTAGCTATTGCTGCTACTGAACTGCATGGCAGAAAGCAACTATGATGATGGTGATGATGATGGTGATGATGATGATGATGATGATGATGATGATGATGATGATGATGGGGTGGCGGTGATGATGGCGATGATGATGATGTTGATGCTGATGATGCTGATGCTGATTATGATGATGATGATGAGTCATTTTGAGGTAAATTGATGAAAATGTTGAGGTTTTTTAGACTTAGAAAATTCCTAATTTATTTTCTTTCGTTTGATGTCGTTTTCTTCACGTCATAGGACTTCATATTGTGAATATCTCTCATCATTTCATGAAATGCGTTTTATGGATTCTTCTATTACAGTATTTAACTGTTCCTTTCATTTCCCTGGGTATGCAGCTGTGGCCTATTGATACAAACACAGAGAGAGAGAGAGAGAGAGAGAGAGAGAGAGAGAGAGAGAGAGAGAGAGAGAGAGAGAAAGAGAGAGAGAGAGACATACAGAGCGTTATGTTTTGAGGCGTTCATTGATTGATGGTTCTCTTCGAATCGATAGGATCCTTCTATTGTCTTTCTTATTCCAAGTTCTTCGCTTTTTGCTAAACACGAAATTCAGCTTTTCCCAGGGTACAGTTTCATTTGCCTTTCTCATGGTCTCTTTATATTTCAGCAAAGTTCGTCTAAAAGCGAAATCTTTTGTCGTGTTTCAGAACTTCCTGAGAATCGAGAGCAATATCCAATCGCTTCCAGCGCTTTAAGAGCGCAATCGCTGACTCAGCAGAAAAAAGCGACGTCACTTAATAAGCGAAGACATTTGCTGTTTGTTTCGATCGGTTGTTTGTTGGAGAAAATGAGACTTTCAGATGTCGATGTCCTTTCGGATTCCATAGATGCACAGTGACGTCATGTCTACGTCGTAAGTGACGTCGGAGTCTACGTCTAAAACAGCAGTTGTCACGAGTTCTGGAACGAAGGTGACTGAATGACGAAACTGAAGGTGTGCAAAGGTAATTGGCTAAGTGGTCAGACTACGAACGAACAGATAGTGGATTCGAATCTTGCGTCTGTTGAAGGCAATCAGTTGAAGTGAAGGCGCTATTGTCCTACTATACGATTGACAAATCGAGAAGTGATCACGTGCCTATGACGTCACGCATCAGTGAGTTTGATATTCGTCGTTGCTGACTTCGCATCTCAGAACCAGAGAATCATTCTGCCCTCTGCCATCTCCTCCCCCGCCCAATAGGTTCCTTCCCCTCAACGAGCTACTGCAGCAGGCGGTGGTACTGGTCCTGCCACGACACGACGTACCGCGTACCAGAAGCATCTTGTGACGTAGACACGACGATGACCTCATTGACGCGTCACTCTGCAGCACCTGTTGACTGACACCTGGCCTCCAGACGCATGACGTCATCTCCCACATCACCTTTCGGAATGACGGATTGACGATGCAGTAGAGGATGAAATTGGCAGAGAAGTTGACGGTCTGCATGACGTTCGTGACGACTTCGATCGTCATGTACGTGTAGTTGTGACTGAGGTCGCCGCCCACCAGGTAGGCGATCTGCTTGACCATCTCCGACGGTGCCACCAACAGGAAGAACATGACGACGATGCTGACGAGAGTGACGGTGATGCGACTGCTGGCGTCATGCTCCGACGATGACGCCGTCGAATCTCTTCTTCGACTCCCCCTGGCGACCGACCCCGGAAGCAGACGCCCGGCGTTCGCGCTCATTCTCCTGCGCAGGGCATACGATCGATGGATCTCTTTCGTCAGAGAGACGTTGCAAAGAACGAGAAACAAGAGCGGAAGGAAGTTCCCGAGTACCGCCCACAGTCCGCGGTACGTGTGATCGAACAGTTCGTCCGTACCGTTGTACATGACGCGGTACTTGACGTCGGTGTCGTTGTCGTCCTTCGTGGGGGTACTTAATATCGAGTACCGCCAGAAGACGGGTACGTTGAATACTACGGAGGCGAGGTAGACGACGCCGATGGCCGTCTCCGTTCTCCGTAGACTGATGAAGTTCCTCGACTTCAGCGGATGACAGATGGCGAGATACCTTTCCGTTGACATGACAACCGTCAGCCAGGTGCTCGTCATGATGAAGATGTTGATGACGGCGGCGCAGTAGCAGGCGTAGTAGGCGAGAAACGACCTTTGGTCGAAGGTCATGTCCTGAGGGAGGAAGGTCGACGGGAAGGCCGAGATGCAGAAGGCCATGTCAGCGACGGCGAGGGCGATGAGGCAGGCGTTGGCCGACCGTTCCCTGGCCCTCAGCGAGTGCTGGATCCGACGTCCCGTCAGAATCAACAGATTCATGACGTTCCCGACGAATCCGATGAGACAGATGGTCGGCAGTCCGTAGGCGTAGAGCGTTCGGTAGACTCTCTCGTAGACCAAGACATCCCATCTGTCCGAAGACTCACCCATCGTCATCGGAGAACTCCTGCGTACCGCATCCAATGCAGTTTAACTCTGCTTCGTCCTATGGTACGGCGATTACTGCTTCCGGTGTCAGCTGGCTGTTCTGAAATTATTATACAAAGACGCACAGTTTGAATCCAACTCTCTATAATAGTATCGAATATGTCCAAACCATGCAATTTCCCAAAGTAGAATGCAATTGATTAGATGCAAAATGACAAAATATCTCTCACTGTATCTGCGCTGCAGACGTGTTTAAATGTTCGGTGACTTCCAGAGGCGTAGCAGCCATATGGACAACCTGGCCAAATGCCAAGGGCCCCCGACCTGCAAAGGACCCCCGATCCGAGCTATACAAAAAAAAATTTGTTCGCAAAGTTGTAAAGTTGTCAGATCGAAAGACCGACAAGTAAAAAAAGGACGTCAACATTTTCGCAAACTTCTCAAATCGTCTCTGGAAAGGGCCCCCTGCCCGTTTTTCGCCAAGGGCCCCTGAGCATATTGCTACGTCACTGGTGACTTCTATGGCGCCACTGTTGTCTCAATTCGTAGGTTTTTTTCTGAGCAGAGGAGTGAGCGCGAGCAGGCGTCTTCGATTCTTAAGTTTTGCTTTGACACTTAAAAGAAACAGACGCAAGGCGCCGTGAATCATCAGGGCGCTAACTGAATCAGTGAATCGACGTCGACGGTCTGAGAGAGTGTTACCAGAGACGGTCGATTCATCTAGCGCCTGAATCCTCATCATCGAATCGTCCGTTCTCTTTACTCTGATGACCTCTCCGCGCTCTTCTTCCAAACGACGTCTTTCTTCAGCATCCACTCTAAACGCCCGTCGCTAACCACACGGACACATCCCCCCTCTTCCCCTACCACCAAACTGACCACTCCCCGCCTCCCCAGACAATCTTTTCAGATCAAGACTAACCCCTTAAGACGCCAATGCCATTACAGAACGCTTCTCTGCAATGTTTTTGAGAGAGGACGCAGAGAAGTGGGGACGAAGAAAATTAGGTTCCCCGTTGTCAAAATGGGGTTTTAGTATTTACTGGTCTTGAGAAAGTGATTATATTTTGAAAGCCTTGTAATCAGAAGAAGGAGTGAATTAGAGCTTCGTGTACAGAGGTTGCGTTCCGCTAAAATTCCAAAAAAGACGTTAAACACACGACGAGGATATGGTTTGGCCATATTTCTTAGATAAATTCAATAGGAAAACATATTATGGATAATTTCGTTTTTATCTTGTTTATTACTATTGTTTAAAGTACGTTGTATTAATTTTGCGCTGTCCGACTGAAGTCAATTCGTTTGAAGGAGAGTTTGGTTGGAACATTCCAAGAGACAGAGAACCCCAATAAAGTCATTTGCAGCAGCGCGGTCACAGTCTCTCTCTCTCTCTCTCTCTCTCTCTCTCTCTCTCTCTCTCTCTCTCTCTCTCTCTCTCTCTCTCTCTCTCTCTCTCTCTCTCTCTCTCTCTCTCTCTCTGTCGCTGAAGATGAAGAGAAAATCAAGTGGATATAGGATTCACCCCGTTCAATTCCCTCGACCATTCAGGGAGTCTTAGGCGCTGAAGAATCGAATGAAATCAAAGAAATTCCGAAGCAACGAAAACTGGCGTGGGTTCGGTCGACGCATGGACTGTTGTGACACGTGACAGTATGAGTCAACACGTGACAACGACGCGGCCTTTGCTCGGCAGTGGAAATGTCGCGGTTTCTGCTCAGCAATTTAAAACTAAAACTATCGAGATACAAATACAAGAGATTCAATCGATTAATACGACAGAGTGATATATATATATATGTGTGTATATATGTATATAGGTGTATATATATATGCGTGTATATAAATATATATATATATATATATATATATATATGTATATATATAATGTAGCTACTCAAAATGTCCGTCTCTTTGCTGTCACAATAGCGGAATTATACGTATGTGGTAATTTCATGGAAATAAAGTGTGTGTGTGTGTGTTTGTGGGGTGGGGGGCTAGGTAATCGTGTGTTTGACCTTGACCTGGGTCCATCAGTCTGTGTCTTCTGTTGCTGACCCACAGCGACCGACCGACCGACCGACTCTGTCTTCTCTCTCTCTCTCTCTCTCTCTCTCTCTCTCTCTCTCTCTCTCTCTCTCTGTGTGTGTCTGTCTTCCTCCTTGACTCTTTTCGTATCGCTGAGTGGCATCGTTTGACGCGGTCTGTTTCTCTGAATCCATTGATAGAATCCGACAGATTCAATTCCGTCTCCTTTCTCCTGTTAGACTCTGCCGTCGTCTTTGGTTTTGTTTTCTTGGATTTCGGAGTTTGTCTTCTTTGACCACTTCATGGCTTGAATTTCGAACCTGATTATTCGTAAAACGACATTATGGGCTAAACACATAAGAGGGCATAAGAGGGACTCCAATGGAAAGAATACGCATATTACACATCAACCTGGTTCTCACACAGACCAGGTACTATTCAATCACTCTAATTACAGTATCTACTGGTCTTCTTCTTCTTCTTCTTCTTCTTCTTCTTCTTCTTATTATTATTATTATTATTATTATTATTATTATTATTATTATTATTATTATTTGTTGTTGTTGTTGTTGTTGTTTGCTAACAGCTTCTAATGAAACTGGAAAACAGTGAAATCAATGTGGACACTAGGCGCGTTGTTTCTGTTGTTTCCAAATTGGGGAGAAACAATTTGATTGAAATGTTTTACAGATGCTGTTGTGGAATTTAATTAGATCTTCTGACAACAGAAGATGGTTATTGTCTCCTTCTCATCAATCGAATGAACCTGGTAATTGACTGGAAAAGTACAATGAAGCATCCAATGCCAACTGCGATTCTCCATGGAACAGAGGAGGCTGTTTAACTCAATTTAGAGCAACAAGTGGAGAGTCACCAGGGGTCTGTATTTCGAAGACAATTGCTTCTGTCCTGTTTCGCTTCACTAATTCTGTATTGAACTAGTCACACGATAGTATGCACTTACTACAGTAGAACTTCGTTATAACGGACTCGGTTATAACGTATACTCGGTTATAAAGCACCTCGTTGGATGCATGGCATTGGATATAACGTACTATATTTTACAGACCCACTAAGTACGTTATAGCGAAGTTCTACTGTTATTGATAAAAATGTACAACTTTGCTTTAACCGACGATTTGATAATATTTGATCTTCTATAATCTATAACGATTTGATAATTTGATCTTCGAAGATGCGAAGTAATTGCGAGTTTCAGAGCTTAACAAAGCTAAACAAAGCGTAACAAAGCTTAACAAAGCGTAATAGCGTAATCGTTGTTATGCGTTTTACCTTTTAACGGAGAAGAAATTCCAGCTTTATCCTCTGAGATTGAAATCAGTCATCGGAAATCCAGTCTTCGTTACTTTTACAATTATTAAACATCCAGAAAAAGACTTTTGAGCCTTCGTCCAATTGTGGACTTACGGCCAAAAACTCTCTCTCTCTCTCTCCCTATCGCTTTCTCTCTCTCCCTCTCTTTCCCTGTCTCTGCCTCCTATCTATTGATCCTTTCGTCCGATCCAAGTGTGTTACGCAATCGAAGACCGAGAGTTGTTTGCGAAGGCGACTGCCAGATGCATAGCGGCTGTGTCTTAGACTAGACGGCGATCGCTTGCATGACACTGCGCTATATAAACAGACAACGACAACTCATGTCAGTTCTCTCTCTCTCTCTCTCTCTCTCTCTCTCTCTCTCTCTCTCTCTCTCTCACACACACACACACACACACACACACATACACTCTCGCCAACTGTGTAGAGAATCAAGTTCACTGATTCAGATCCTAATCATTTACAGTGGAATTTGGTATCTTAAGTGCATCTGATACCCAGTGCTATAGAGTCCTGTCGTCGACAGAGATGCAGACAGCAACTGTTCGACAGAAGAGGACAGCAGATATAATAAGCGTTCGACTTCCTCAGTCATTTAAATTGCGTTAGAAATTAATATTACATAAGTGAGCCTTGAATTACTTGGACATCCACCACCACCCCCACCTCCACCCTGCTCCACGTTCCATGAATATTCCATCAGATTAGTAACCTAAGGAAATACTTCTGCTCTTGTAAAAATCTTTCAAAATACTAACGACTCGAGGAGTGGGGAGGCGGAGGGTAAAACAGCGAAAGAATGAAGGGGCGACGGGCAGAGAGGCTGTAAACCTAGAACCCCCCACCCACCCCCTACACGTCGATTAATGTCATCGTCTGTTGTTTTCTCTCTTTCCAGTGACGAAATGATTCCAAGTGGAGAAGAAAAGTCATTTAAATCCGGATGTGCGTGAATCGCTCTGATGGTCAGTAAGTGGAGAGGAACTAAAGAAAATGCAATTCATCATTAGGAGTAAGTTTCCCTTGCGAGCCGTGTGGCTGGTGTGTGTGTGTGTGTGTGTGTGTCTGGCGTTGATCTATATATCGCTTAGATTAAGCTTGACGTAATTGTGTTTTTCTAAGACAGATGCATTTCGCAAAGGTTAAACGACCGACAATTGTAGGCAAAGTCTTTGAATAAGTAAGAAAGTCATGTCTAGTCGTCAACTGTAGAGAGAAATAAAGGCGCATTCGTTCGATTAGGTCTGTAATTGGGGGCGATTGTGTCGGCAGAGAGCAGACTCCTTGCTTCCCTCCGTCTGAACAGACCACAAGACGCAGTCTTCTCGGAAGTCGTCTGCCATTAAAACAGAGCAGACGTCGTCGTTTGATTGAAAGTGTCTTGAGTCAATGGACCGATCGTTAAGATTACGAATCGTTTGACTTTTCAAAGTTATGCTCTGCTGTACGATTATAACTTGGATTATACGGTCGAAATAAAATCGTCCTTGGGTCAAATACTAAATGCAGGAGGACACGTTCCAGAGAGAGAGAGAGAGAGAGAGAGAGAGAGAGAGAGAGAGAGAGAGAGAGAGAGAGAGAGAGAGAGAGAGAGACGACTGCTAGATATCGCACAAATTGCAAATTGAATTGTTGTCCGGTTGAGAGTCAACGGACTCAGAATGAAAGCGATTGTGGATTTTCAGATGAGACGTTTCGTCATCAAAGTTAGGAAATTTCGGAAATTCAGAATTCCCCGAAATATTCACAATTGACGAGAAAACTGAAAACTGTTTCCCTGCTTTGAGTCATTAATTCACTCAATTGCGTATATTTTCATTTCTTAATCATGTAACATATGTGACTATGTCGCTTTGCTCAAGATGTGCATGTTGTTGTTGTTGTTGTTGTTGTTGTTGATTATGATAAATGATGCTGCTGTTGATTATGTTGTTGTTGTTGCTGTTGTTGTTGTTGTGTGAGAACGGAGTGAGACCAGGTTATATAGTTTAGATTTTCCTCACGTTCTGTGGCTTAATACAAGTCGTTGTCAAGACAACGATGACAGCGAATCACGTGACGTCACTTGAAGCTCTAGCGATCCCCAATTATCGTTCATTTCTCTTAAAATGAATCCAGAAATCTTGGAAATCATGTCACAGTCTACGGTCGAATAACAATAAAGTAGAATCTTATGTTCTATTAGTCAACACAGTCGACCTATAGGCCTATGTATGCAATTAATGTAAACGAGTAGTAGGCCTACAGTAGAAACTGAAGAGCAGAGAACGAACTATCAGAGAGAACTTCTCAAAGTTTTTAGGACGGCGAATGAATTGATGGGACACCCGTCCATGTACACACCGCGCTCTTTTACACAACAATCTGACGATTTAGGCGACAGAACACTGACAAGAAGTGACGACGTCACATCAAATGACGGACTGACAGATGACTGACATTGTTCATGAGAAACTGAATGATAGACTGATTAATCGAACGAATCGATGAATGACTGATTGAAAAAGGAGCTCAACTGATGCCTGCCTGATGAGTGCACAGAGATCGCAATTATATTATCTGGTCGTTTATATAGCGCTGTGAGGATGAGCGCTCCTGTCGACCACTTGCGCCATCTGTCGAATGGCAGTCGTTTCGACGCATTTCGTCTCTGAGCTTCGTTGAAATTCTGACCAAGAGGCAGGGGCGTAGCCAGGAATTTGATTTGGGAGGGTATAAATATTTGGGGTGGGTATAAATCTAAACTATAAAACACATAAACCATATAAACCACATATAACCACATGTAAATCACATATAAAAACTTAAAGGCAGACTGATTTTTTTTTGGGGGGGGTATATATACCGATATACCTCCCGTCGCTACACCCCTGCCAAGAGGAGGCGCGCTGAAATAGAGCCTTCTATAGCGCCACGCTCCGATGGACAGAGCTCAGCCTATGGCGAGGTCAACCACTGGATATTTTATAACATGTAATGCTGTCTGCTGCTGCTGCTGCTGCTGCTGCTGCTGCTGCTGCTGCTGCTGCTGCTGCTGCCGAGTTCCTTGGTTCAGTTCACAGAAGCTCTGAGAATGGCGTTTTGGAAAGTGCTTTTAAAACACTGAAAGTTTGTTAGCTGTGAGAATTGTATGAATGAAAACGAGGCTCTGGTCGCTTGGTCTCAAAGAAGACGATCTTGCACTTCTCAGTTCTCTATTAATGTATCTATGCTCCGTTGCTTTTCGAAACCACTGAAATCCATCGCTGAACAATGACGCACATGCGCCGACATGTGACGTCACGATTTTACCATGCGCTCGTGTTTTAATGACGTCACAGGTGACGGTATACAAATAACCAAATACTCGATATATAGCATTGGTCGCGTAGATAGAACGCGATTCCTATCTGCAGGAGAGCTGAAGGCCTGGCTATAGAAGCGGCACTTATCGTGTTGCCACCGAGGAAAGTGAATCCTTTGTCATGACATCGTCTGTCATTTCGCATGCAGAACGAATGCAGGGCGTCTGTGTCACGTGGTATGAGTGATTGACATTTCACGAGGATATGAAATTCTGGAGATTGATGTCATTCGGTTAAAAAGAGTGCTCATGGCGCTATATAATGGAATCGTCAGGAGGTCTTTAGAAATTGTGGTATTACTGTAGATATGACTAATGAGAGATCATCAGATGGGCTTTCGCCATGAGTTCTGATTTAACGTAAGGCGTCGCTGTTTAGAAGACGATCCAAAGAGACCGTAATCATCGCTGACGTCATAAGCCAATCGCAGCCACAGCAGCAGCAGCAGCAGTCCTAATTAGCACCTTATCTCTTCCAATTGATGAATTTATGGAGCGCTATTCCGTTGCCGAACTGTCAACCTGTCAAATGTTCTATTTGACGCAAAGGAACCGATATGGCCTTTGACGTCATCGTACGAAACCGATTAATTACCAGCAAATCACGTGACTTGCTCGACTGTACGACCCTTGTCTGTCTGTCTGTCTGTCTGTCTGTCTGTCTGTCTGTCTGTCTGTCTGTCTGTCTGTCTATGTCGGAATTCATAAATGAAACAAAACGCATGGAAATATTAAATTGCCTTTCATAGAAGATCTGTTAACGATAGCTTTTAGTTCTTCGTTTAGTTGATGTGATGTTTTCTTTGTGTTCTGTTCTTTTGGAATTCTGCGAATGATGACCAAAGATAATTCAGTGGATTTTGAAAACAGTAAAATATGGAAATAAGATGTTGTGTTTGCCGAAGACATTTGTCTTACATAAGTGACGTCATAGCAAGTTTCTTTCTCAGCATTTCTCCATTCCATTCGCTTTTAGGACTATATATATATATATATATATATATATATATATATATAAGTTATATATATATATAAGTTATATATATATAAGTTATATATATATAAGTTATATATATATATATAGTCAATTGCTTCTTTTGCTTTATTTCTCTCTCACTTTTATCAAATTTTTACTTGTGTTTTGATTTATACATATTTATTTATTTATTTTTTATAGGCCATTGATGGGTTTCCTTTTCTGACACTGAGGGTGAATTTCTGCAGAGAAATGACGTGCAAAGGCATTCGATGAGAGTTCTTGCTTGGCGTCTACTCTTCTTATCTCCACTGACCCTTTGCTAATAGAGCGGATGGGGAGGGAGGAGAAGGAGGAGGAGGAGGAGGAGGAGGAGGAGGAGGAGGAGGAGGAGGAGGAGGAGGACCCGACGGACTGCCTATGGGCGCCGCCTTCGCCGATGGGCGCCGCTGCCGCCGCCGCCGCCGCCGCCGCCGTCGGTCCCGGAGGGCCACTGGGACTGGAAGGTCTTCTATTCTGGCGTCGCATTCGGATTTCGAAGGATAACAACGACGACGACGACGCCGTGTTCGGGTTACGTCAATCACTTCGTCCGTCAAGTTCGGCGCTATAGAAGCTCTTTCGTCTGCTGCAGAGAAACGCGATTCTGTTTCAGTCTCGATCGTTCTTCTTTCTAAGTGGCGTCGTCGTCATGGAGACTGCGTCGTCATGGCCACAAGAGCAGGCGAACGGTTCTTACGAGACGGCGAGTTCTTATGTACCGGAAGTGGGAGGAGGCGGGGGAGGAGGAGGAGGGGATCATCGGATGGAGAATATGTTAATAGACGTTCTTGGTGTATGGGTGACCGGAGTGGTCAGTCTGTTGGGTTTGTGTGGCAACTGTTTGTCGTTCGTTGTCCTGCAGAGGGCGTTCGGTCGTTCTCCGATGTTCTTCGTCCTAAGGACGCTGTCCATTTCGGATTCTGCGTTCCTCGTGAGCGTCTTCGTCGCCCAGACGGCGGTCAACGTCGACGCCTCTCCAACGACCCGGATGGAGCCACGGACCACCGACGTCCAGTACATCGTCTGGCCCGTTGTCATGACGACGCAGATGACCACCGTCTGGTTGACGGTGCTCGTGTCCTGGGAGCGATGGGTGGCCATCTGTCACCCACTCAGGAAGGCGTCCATCTGCACCATGTCCAAGGTACGGGCAGCCGTCGTCGTCATCTCCCTCTTCTCCGTCATCTTCAACATCCCCAGGTATTTCGAATTCGGGATGAACATGGAGAAGACCTCGATTGGCAACAACGCCGTCTACAGGTATCTGTACACCTGCGCCCTCTACTCCCTCCTGCTCTTCTTCCTTCCCCTTCTTCTGCTGATCTTCCTCAACCTTCAGCTGGTCATCGCCCTGCGGAGGGGTCGGAGGCGGTGGCAGCAGCTGCAGTATCGTCAGCGGAGGGAGCAGCACTTGACCGTCATCCCTCTGACCATCGTCCTTCTGTTTTTCGTGGGGGGTACTCCGTCCCTCGGGGTCAACGTCGCCGATTCCATCAATCCCGGTCTCTTCGACTCCAGTCAGAACTCCATCTACGTCGTCGCAGCCAACCTCCTGGTCGTCGTCAATTCGGCCATTAACTTCGTCGTTTACTGCCTTCTGGGAAAGACGTTTCGCTCGAAGGTGTCCGAGGTCGTCTGCTGCTGCTGCTGCTGTCCGTCGTGCAGAACAGGCGATGCTTCGATCGCTTCTCACAAATCCGTCGCATTGAGTGGGGGGCATTTGGCCACCACTTCGGCCACCCCCTCGTCGTTCACTCTACCAGCGCATGAGCCGCGCATTTCCGCTCACCAGTTGCGTGGATTTTGTCCAGATCGCGAAATGTCTATGCGCCTCCACCCTCCCTCCCACCAGCATCACCACCCCATCCAGCCTTGTTCTAAATTCTAATCGTCTCGAAGTCAAGTGGAAGCCATGCCTTTCACCTGGATTGGATACGATGAACGATGCTGTTGAGATAAGCAGGTGTTCGCCTAATGAAGAGGTTTTGCATTAGACCAGCAGAGAGAACATCCTTTGCGCCGCTGTGGAATTATTATTATTATTATTATTATTATTATTATTATTATTATTATTATTATTATTATTATTAATTACGCCGAGGAAGCACCTTGAAATACATGCGCAAGGAAATGAGTTCAAGCGCAGCGCTAGTTACACAGACGACGGATAAATATTTGGGAGTTAAATTATGAGATGGAATTCTATTTGTGAAATCTCACCGAATCAAATCAATCGTATTCGCTTAATTGTGGCGCTCTCTTTAGAGATTGGTTTATCGAGTAATCAATTTTGAAAATCGCTCGACTTTCGTTTGGAAAGCAGCTGTTTAGATGAAAGACAGCGAAAGAGACAGAGCGAGTCTTCTGGCGATCGATTGGTTCCAGGCCCAGCGCACAAGCACCTTCGGTCTTTATTTAATCTGTCTTCGGTCTTGCGAACGTTCCTTCCTTCCAACTGAAGAGAATTGATGTAGCGCCTATTTACGGGGAGAAGGAATTTGCCGAAACAGATGTCTATACCGAAGAGCTTTCGACGTTTTGTTTATCTCTTTTCGTGCAGAATCCTCAAAGTCTCTAAGAACAGAGACGGACTCTTTGAAGTGAGAACGAAAAAGAGAGAGTCCATAGAATCGAAATCACCCCTCTCTCACCCCCCACCCCACCCGATAAATCTGTTTCTGATTTTTGTACCTATTTTTAGACATCTGTGTTATTTTTTTCGGCAAACAATTCCCGCGGAACTATATTTATTGATGCGAGGACGTTACACTTTCAGCGAACAAAATAATTAAAAGTGACAATTGATGACGGAAATATTGCACGCATTCAATGCTCGCGCTCAGATCCTAGTTCTTCCGATCTAGGCAAATAGCGTCAGAATTCATCGATAGCGATATCTCGATGCGTGACTTAGCTTTCGACCTTGACCTTGACGTCTCGCTTTCTTCTAGGCTGTCACGTCGTCCTTTGGCTCTCTATTATTGCTCACACGTGATCTCTCTCGATCTCTCTCTCTCTCTCTCTCTCTCTCTCTCTCTCTCTCTCTCTGTGTGTGTGTGTGTATCTATGGTACGCTTTCGAGTTTCGATTGGGGTCTCTGGACTTAGTTGATGGCCTCATCACGTCTAAGTCCGGCACTGGATCTGACGACCAGAAGACGTAAGACTAAAGCGTTTGTAACCAAAACAGAGAGAGAACAGAGACAAAGAAACGATTCGTGAAGTAGAACTAACATACATCTCTGCGTTCACAAAACACGATTTTCTATCGATATTGAAACACGGGATTGAAAATGATTTTTATCAATAATGCAAATAAAATTGTTCTGACCACAAGGAGAATGCGATAAAATTATGATGAAAAAGTTGGCATATAATATTTCTCACAACAGATGCAGTGGCAAATTTTATAACAAAATCATTGGCACGCAAATAAAGGACGAACTTTAAAATCAAAAGCACCGATAAAACGAGGCTTTAAACTGAACGAAAATGATGGACTGTAATACAAAAGCACAAAATACACACAAGAGACTTGAAATAGATTGCTAGATGTTCGTTTAAAATCTATGTTCACGAATAAATAATACAGAAGTGGTTCTCTTTGAAAATGGTCGACGCAATACAAGGAGCATCACGTGTAACGCATTCAACTGTTTTAGACTTACAGTAGACTGTTGAATGTGATGCCAAAGAGATCTTACGTTATAGACAGGGCGCGATTTGTAGGGGAAAGGGGGGGATTTCATCCCCCACTGCCCAACTGCATCCCCCTACTGCTACATCCCCCCACCACTACATCCCCCCACTGCTACACTTCCCCAACAACTAAATCTCCCCAAGCTCGACATATCCCCCCACTGCTCCAGGTCACAAATCGCACCCTGGTTATAGACTCCATTACAGAAAAATAGGCCTTACTGTAAACATTGTAAACGCGTGATTAATGAAAGGCAATAAATGCAAAAAATCTAGATCAGTGTTCTTCGAAATTGGTCGACATAATATCCGACGGTTGTTAATTGGAGGGAGAGGAGTATTTAGAATGACACACAGACACACGTTGAGCCGAATGCAAAACGACTTTGACTTAATTAACAACGGAATTCTTCGGCGAGTAAGACGAACAGAATAATAATGTTATAATAATTGATCTGAGTCGGTTCCTTTGATTCTGACTTAGACCTCGATTGCAGGCGACTGGCTGATGATGGCGTCCGATGAAACCAGACGAACAACAACCGATTCTAAAAGCGATGTCGAGAACTGAAAAGATAATTAATCATTTTATCAAGGTAAGAAAGGAATCTATGAGGAAACATTTCCATCCACGGATGTTAACCTTTTAATCTATACAGGGCGCGATTTGTGAGGGGGGAAGGGGGGAATCTTCCCCCACTGCCCAACTGCATCCCCCTACTGCTACATCCCCCACCACTACATCCCCCACTGCTACAGTTTCCAACAACTACATCCCCCCAAGCTCGACATATTCCCCCCCCTCCCCCACTGCTCCAGGTCACAAATCGCACCCTGAATCTATATACAGCATACATACACCATGAGCCATATATTATAGGCCTGTACGTACCTAACATCGCCATTGGAATTGTCTTCCGTGGTCTGAACTGTTGGTCGCTCGATGTAGAAATTGCCTGAATCCGTATCCAAATACGAACGGTTGCTATGGGAACTATTTCCAGGACGACCACCGACGTATCTGTAATAGTTCATCCCCGAATCGCCGTATCTCTGGTGCGACGATGAGACGCTGTTATCTCCGTCATCGACGTAACCTTGGTTACTGGCAGCAGCGCTGCTCATTCGGTTGCCATGACGACCGTCGTCAACGCTGTGCTTAGGCGTTGCCAGGCTGATAATAACAGATAAAAAGTGAAACTAAATTTTCCTGCTCGGTGGCAGCTTCATTCTTCCACATTTCAAACAAGTAACTGGTAATTTAACAAAACGAAGAAATTGTGAAATGCTAATGAACAGTACTCGGCGGGCGGTGTAATGCACGAGTTATTGCAACCATTGGTCAAAAGAACAATTAATTAAAGTGTTTTATTATGAAGACCAAATACGAGACAATCGCAGTTTCAACTCACTTCTGGAGTCTAAAGTAGTCGTCCGTCGTCTTGTAAGCATCGTAGCAACTACAGAAACAACCATCATTCTCTCTCACACACACATTACTAAACATCTTGATCCAATCACAAAGTCTAATCACGTGGTAGTTAAAATAACAAGTCATAATCAAACGATTTACAAACTTATAAATTTATATTCGCATCGTTAAACAGCCGTCTGGGAAATTATTGGGAGAAAATGTATTTTCCTGTTCATCGGGGTCAACAGGTCCATTAAAACCTTAACACGACAGGTAAGTCAATCCCACCTAAGATCGACGTCATCAGATCTGAGGTAGAGAGTTGCCAAGGTGACCGCTAATGCGATGGACGGAATGAAGAAGAAAACGCACCAACCGTAACTAAACCAAAACGCATTCTACAACCAAACATCAAGAAGACAAATTTCATTCTGATTCAGAGACATATTCCTTGGAGATCGAGATTAAGAGACAGACAGACAGACAGACAGACAGACAGACAGACAGACAGACAGACAGACAGACAGACAGACAGACAGACAGACAGACAGACAGACTCAACGAAGTCCAAATGAAAGTGTACTATGACTGTTCTGTTTCTGTGAGTTCACTATCCTTGTCTAAATTGTCTAATGGATGATAATTTAGCAATGCCAACCTAGCAATATAATGACAGCGGCGTAGGCAGAGGTGGGGGGCGGTTTGCCCGGGGCGGCATTTTGAGGGGCAAAACTGTTTAGAGGCGCTAGCGGCCGACTACCGTTTTTTTACTCATCATGCTTCTCAGGCGACGAAGACAATTTCCCAGAATTTTCCAAACTTCCGGCCCAGGGGGCGCCAACCCACGCTACGCCACTGTACAAAAAGCGTACATTATTCGATTCAATGTCGTTAATTTGACGTTCAGCGCCCAGCCAAACACCCGCTGGCCTATATCTCTGCCGTACTCAATGTGATATTTGTATTTATAACAGTGGAAGACGGCTTACGTATGGAGAGAGCGTTGAATAACAGAAGGACGAATGAACGCTGGAGATGACGTTGGACAGAGGCTGACAACGACCAACCGATGTCATCATCTTCAACAGGTGGTTTATTTGTTGAAAACATTAAAATCTCATGGTTACCAAAGTCTGAGTGGGCACAGTATAAAATTAAGATGATGACGATGATGATGACGATGATGATGATGATGATGATGATGATGACGACGACGACGACAGGCCTTTATGGCTCCAGTTCCAATACTGATAAATATAATTATTGCGACGATTGATAAATGCAAGTGAACATCAAATCAACTATGAACAGGAAAATCTAGAACTAAAATAAAAAATTCAATAACTAAAAATAAAAATAAAAGGTAAAGGTAGGTCCCGAGTCCGAGCGTTGGATTCCGGCGCTTATCTCCGGCCTGGGCAATCAGCGACGTGGGTGGTATAATCCATTAATCTGGGATAGGATGTATAGGCGGATTTAGAGTTTAATATTTGGGTAGGCTAGCATGCCATCCAGCAGGCGTGCCATGTTGATGGAAAGAACTAGTTTTTGTTTTGGTGGAATTAGTTGGGTAGGCTTAAGCCTACCCTAGCCTTTAATAAAATCCGCCTATGATAGGTTGCCATTACTTTCCCCAGACCCACGTTTTTCCTCGCAGTTTATTAAATACACAGTTATACAAATTGAAATTCCTATAAAATTCTCATGAAGTCATTGACTCGGCATTCAATTGAGTAATGAATCAAATAGTTTTAAAAACTACTTAGAAGGATTTATGACTTCTTGGAGCTATATATAGGGTTTTCTGCCGTTGCTGTTAACGTGTAACTGTATATTCCAATGCTAACCTCTGATCTTGCATCTTCAACATTCGTCTCGATCTCGGACTTGATCTTCGATGTCGCATTTTGGATCAGCTGCAAAATGACCGTCACTGAAATTAGCGCTCAATGGATTCAACAAAGCTACAATCATTTGGCTGGTGTTCCGTCTCATTAGGAAATAGAATGCGCAGAAAACATTGAAAAATGAAGACTCTTTTAAAGCTGACAACAAATTCAGTTTAAAAAATTGATATTAAACTATTTCATGGCAGTGCTTCGAGACGTTAGCATCAGTTGTCCATAATCTCGCGACAGGATTAAAATGCCATGAACATATTTTATGCATTTACAGTAGAATGACATTTTGTGCTCACCTGTTGGAGTAGTTCAGGTAGGTCATATTTAGTTCTATTCATTGTGACATCTATCAATTTAGACATATCTTGCAGAAACTCTGCAAATGGCTGAAAAAGAAAGACCAGCAAGAGATTCATTATATACAAAGTCGTCATTCTTTATATATATATATATATATATATATATATATATATATATATATATATATATATATATATATATAAGTAATGCTAAGTCATCCACGAATGTTTATATATTTTTACATTAGAAGGTGAGAACATTGGCGAGAATTTATAAAGCAGGCATTTTGAAAGAAGACGGAAGAAAAGGAGCCAGGTGAGTATCGTCTTACCTTTGATGATCCATTTGAAAACAGAGACTCGTTCAGTTTTGCCAAAGAGTCCTGCAGACGATTCTGAAGAGAAACAAGTGAGAGATAATTCAATGGTCCAGATACAAAGACAAAAACGTTACAATGAATCAACTTGCAGAGGACTCGTTATGGCATATTGGGCAACACATAAACATGCTTCCTTCACTTTAATAATTTCATCATAAACCCACGTTAATCATCAGCCGCTGTTTCTATTCAAATGGCTTACGACTGTCACCGAATCATCCAAAATTCCTTACAATTGATATCTTTCAGTTTATGAGATCGTTTTTCAATTCAAGACCAGAGTCCAGCTATTAGCTGTCTTTCACGTGTATTCAGTGGCGGCTCCACCGGGGGGCAAGGGGAGCCGTGCCCCCATTCAGTGTCTGCCCCCCCAGTTGGGACCCTATACTTAATGCTACATACATTAAACAACAAATGGTTGGCCCCCCATGATTAGAAGTTACCACCCCAACGCCCCCCCCCCACTTGCCAAATCCTAGAGCCGCCACTGCGTGTATTGCATGCTAAATAGCTGGAACAACGCCTTCCTCTTGATCAAGGTCCTCGGACAGATCAACTTAGTTCAGAGGATTATTTGTAAATAGATTAAAAACGACCGACGTCAGGGGTGAGATATGAGGACACGAGAAGAAGAAGAAGAAGAAGAAGAAGAAGAAGAAGAAGAAGAAGCAGAAGAAGAAGAAGAAGAGAGGCTGACTGACCGTTGCTTCTGTTATTTCAGCTCCACGTGTCTCTGATATTGTCCGTAGACGCCGTGTTGCGTTCAGCAACTCCCGCTTCAGCTTCTCATCCTATGGCAAAACATTTTGCAATATTTACCTAGTCATTCCAAAACACTTTTAAAACCCCTATAATGTGCAATAATAATAATAATAATAATAATAATAATAATAATAATAATAATAATAATAATAATAATAATAGTTACTACTACTACTACTACTACTACTACTACTACTACTACTACTACTACTACTACTACTACTACTACTACTACTACTACTATAATAATAATAATAATATAATAATAATAATAATTACTACTACTACTACTACAATAATAATAATAATAATAATAATAATAATAATAATAATAATAATAATAATAATAATAATAATAATAATAATAATAGAAGCGTGACTTCGAGTGGTCTTTGAGGCCTGTGTGAAAACCTTTAGAAAATTAAGACGATATAATTCCTTCTTAATTAAGAGTGATTAGAGTTATCAAACGCATCCAGAGTTTGGACGATCTCAGAGAGATTTCGACCGACTCTACCGTAGACCTACGGGGGTCGGAAAGCCAAGATCAGAAATGTCTTTACACATCCCTTACCCAGCGCTTGGGAAATCGAAAATTGATCTTAACAACACTTGCACCACAGACTTCTCTGTCTCTTCTGGCGACGCTTAGTAATATTCTGAAAGTCTAAGAGTGACGCTATCTTCTTAATATGAATCGCAGGGCATCAGTTATATCAGTTATATCAGTTATATCAGTTATATCAGTTATATCAGTTATATCAGTTATATCAGTTATATCAGTTATGCTGTGATTTCGACGAACCGAGATATTCTCCGCCGTTTTATTCAAAGAGTCGACGGCTTTGCTGATCCTTGAAAGCACTTCTGTCATCGAATCATTCAACTGAAATATCGTAAAAATTCAGTTAATTGCTAGCTGCTGCTGCTGCTGCTGCTGCTGCTGCTGCTGCTGCTGCTTAGGAGGTGACGTGTATGCGTGTCTTATCGCAAATAATATTTGCTTCAAGTTGCAATACGCCTAAAATCGTTGACAGCCTAAATGGAAGAATAACAGCTCTGTTAGTGGAATAAATAAAGACTACTTTTGAAAACGTGATGGAGAAACGATGACTGTTGGTGATTAATCAGAGGAGAGACATTATGTCAAAAGCGCTACGAAGGAAGTCTATGCTGTGCTGACGTAATCCTTATTAAGTATCACCTGTAAACTGCACATAAGTGTTTCTCTGGCTATAGAATTGGGAATTCTTCGCATAATCTCAATAAAGGCATGACAGCGTTGCAGCTACAGTTATGACATTTACATGACAGAGGCATGATGCTTGTGCCTGGTGATGGGTTTTTTCATCAAACAGCATCCATCCGTGTTGCGTGTGAAATAAGAAATTGTCTTTGGCTACACAAGTATTTTTAATGACAATTCAAACGGATTTATCATTTAATTATCCAAGACCAAAGGACGGTTACATTTTTCTGTAGTTTTCCAATGTCTGGAATTGCTTTGCGACTGTTTTCCAGTTCACTGAGTCTCGATTTTGCTTCAATTAGAGACGAAAGATCAAGTGAAGAGTTGACGAGTTCAATTTTGAAATCAAAGTTCTTCCAATTCTATGAATAGAAACCAACTGAAGTGGATTATCCCATTAAATAATCAAGTAGAATAAAAGTAAGTAAGCAACGACTGTACTGC
>CM030840.1:18378274-18506218 GCA_018105865.1 Metaphire vulgaris
TCGTTGAAAAGCACGTTGATAGCTAAGCGGACATTTGAAGCAGTGATGATGATAGCGCATGAGAAGAACGAAAGCGACAATAATTAATCTGCTTACGTCTAAAACGGAAGTGTTAATGCCACGGCTGACAAACGGCTCTAGTGTTGCAATCAGACCAGTGACGTTAAACAGTCGCGACTACAGACAGAACAAGAACTCAATTACTCATTATTAGCACTGTATTTAAGACATTCATAAACACCCATCTAAGCATCACGTCCCATTAATAATAATAATAATAATAATAATAATAATAATAATAATAACATCTCTATAATGTGGCGTCAGCGATTGTTCCAAAATAGAGGTGCATCTCATATACAGGTGAACCTGGTCTGATCCAAATGGGGATTGGGGGGAAGGGGCGTCATTAGCTCCCCAATGATTTATGGAAAGAAATACCACAGCTGTAGAAAGCTTATGGCAATATTAGATTCAAATCTTGAGCATTGGAAAGATGTTGTAGACTGTCTCTAAACATAATTCTCTTTTAACAATTTATTGGTAATCATCGCTGCTGCCCCCCCCCCACACCAAAATGTCCTCGTCAACTAACACACATTTCGTGCACTGATGTTATTAATATTACAAGCATAGAGCCCAATGCAACGCAGAAGAGTGTGCAATTTTCATCCCAACAGCCAATTACATGTAAAAGGAGATAAGAGTAAAAAAGCTTAGAACGTTTAGATAGCAACATTCCCATATCGTGGCAATACCTCATACGCTCAGCAGGTGCTGTGCTATTTTGTAGTTAAAATAGCTGATAAGAGTGCAGGGGTCTAACCTCGTCAAAGCCATCACCAATTGTTAGGTTAGGAGCACTGCAGCCTCGATTTGAGTCACACAATTGCATTAGATCAGACTCTAATTGAGTCAGTGACTCATTGAGTCTCTGATATTGTTCTTTCAATGAGTCAGAATTCTTGTCAACTGCCTTCAGTGAGTCGATTATGTTCAACAGCGCTAACAACAACAACAACACAATCAATTACATAACACACACCGATTCAAATATTAGACGTCCATAAATAAGTATACAGCATTTTGGATGTAAACCTCCGGTCATCGCTTAAAGAAGTATTCTTCTGCAAATGCAAAACAGAGATTGGATTCTGTTGATAAACCTAAAATCATCTAAATAAATGAAGAGATCGTTAAGAGTTGCCCTTGGCTGCGGGGGGGCATCTGACCCGTCCCTAGACAGCGTGGATGAACCCCCTCCCGCCACCATTTTACAAATTGAAGACCATTTTCAGTCGTAACTAATCCCCAGACAGGTAGATCTTCCACCCCACCCCACCCCCATTTGCAGGTGCCACCGGTCTATTGGCGCTTTCAATCAACTGGAGACTGACGTCAGAATGACGTCATAAAACAACGACGACGTTTTAACGATAATTCGTTGCTTGTGTTTTACATTTGATAAATCGAACAATTCACAACTCGGAACTCTTCAGATTGCCAACATCTTGCGAATGTGTCCTCGTATTTTGTGTGTGTTAAATCAGAGAGAGAGAGAGAGAGAGAGAGAGAGAGAGAGAGAGAGAGAGAGAGAGAGAGAGAGAGAGAGAGAGAGAGAGAGAGTTGCTCACAGGCGTTGAGACTAGAGATGTTCCCTTTCAGTTCTTCCGCTCCAACCAGTCTCTTTATAGCAACTGTTGCTTCGTTTGGAAAATCTGCAAAACAACATTTCCTTAAAGAGCAAAACCAAATCAAATCCAAACTGTCTGCTTCTATAGCGCCTTGACAGCAAACCGAGTCAGGTTTGATGGCCATAGTGAGATTTGAACCTATCTATCATATCTCGTACAATGTACTAATGACCTCTGGCTGTTCGCTTACCTGGAAACCAAACTCATTATACCAAGGCCAAGGATAATGAAGGCGCTCATCGCCTGTGCTGTTATGATTTCCGTGTGTCAGTGTCAGAAGTCATCTGCAGCATTTAATAGGAACTGCTCTTACATGCAACGACATACGGAAAAAATCAGCAAAAATGGAAATTCCGAATTAGCCAAACAGGAATCGGTTGTTTAACCCCTTAACTGGGCAACTATTTGTAACTCAATGTAAAATGGACGAGCGTTACTCGGGGCACCCAGTTAAGGGGTTAATCTCTCTGATGACCAACCATTGATTCTGCCGAGCGATTGATAAAGACTGTGATTCGTCTTCTCCAACAGACTCTTTGATTCCTACAACAAATGATGAGAGAATCAGTTATACGAAAGTACTTACTTACTCTCAAACATTATTTTAACATCATTGAAAGCAGTTCTGTGCGGGTATACAAAGGAACATAATGCAAACAGCTCATCTGATGCGAATAACACGAGATCTTACGCTCAATGAGAAACTATGCATTTATTTTCATCTAAATTCTGTGCACAGTTAATTGCTTTGACTAAACTGATTATAATTTTGGCCTCTGATGTGTGTCTTCTTCGTACCTGAATCGCTCCTTGTTTGAATGCATCGACTTCTTTAAAGCCGTTGATGACGACATTCAACAGAGGCTGTTTGCTGACGTCACGTGACTGAACGTCGTCGTCGTCTGACGTCATCGTCTGACGTCGCACCAATTCGTTCGACATAAAGGCACAGATCGCTCCGGCGCTACATAAACACAGTTACAATTATTACACAGTTTACAGTTTACACATACGTCCATGCTAATTAACTTTCTCTGCCGAACGATTTCAAACTTAGAAGGGAGACTGAGAAAGTCTTCGGCCAAGCCAGCGGCCCTGCTGCCTATCCAGCTGTTGATTCGAAACGCGAGAGTTCCTTCTCCCCTTATGTTATGTTATGTTAAAACGTCAATTTATATAGCGCAATAAACATAGCCGAATGCCAAAGTCAAGAGCACTTGTATATAGAACTCCGCGTGCTCTTGTGTTTAGTACGAAATATTAGTCATTACCCTACAAATGATATAATCTTACACAGAGAGAGAGAAAGAGAAAGAGAGAGAAAAAAGAGAGGAGAGGAGGGGCCCAATATGTAGCATTAAGTATAGGTCCCAACTGGGGGGGCCACTGGGGGGGGGGCAGGCACTCAATAGGGGGCACGGGCCCCCCTAGTCCCCCCCGGTGGAGCCGCCACTGGTGCTTTGGTAGTTTGATCGTCTTACAGAATGACGATGGTGACGATTAGCAGCGAAGTTCCGAGACAGATTCTCATCTTCTTGTCTCTTGGTCTCTCTGGAGTGCCAGTGTCCTCGTGACCGCAGCGGCGACAGCAACATCGACACAGACACAGGAAGACACCAACAATAGGCACGACGACGACAAACACAGCTCCAAACGCCAGACACACGCAGAACCCGGCAAAGTAGGAGAGAAACTGAAATATACAGGAAAACATCGAACCCTCCCTCCGTCTCTCGCTCTATTCCAATGGCACTACGCTGCACACGATGGATGGGCGATAGGACTGTCGTGCTAAAAATATATATATATATATATATATATATATATATATATATATATATATATAAGCAAGAAGTGCAAAAAAACTATTATATATTCCTGAATTATTATGACTGTACAGTCAAACGCAGTTCAAATGTATGGCGCGCCATCTCTTAACGTCTACGCTTACCACAATCACCACTAACAAAGTTTCATCATCATCATCATCATCATCATCATCATCATCATCATCATCATCATCACTTTCTGTCTGCATGGCAGCAATAGTTAGATACGAAACATTTCCACTTCGCTAATCTGCATCCTTCAACAATCTACATGTTCTTTGCTTCCAGATCTTCCTTGATGTTATCCGTCCATCTTTTTCTCGGTCCTCCTCTCCCTCTGTCTCCTTCTACTTTGTGTGTATGCAGTGCTTTGTTGGTCTAATAAAGTCTATCTACTCCTAATATCAGTTCGTCTAAATGTACGTATTTCTAGACGTCAGATGATAATTTTCTCACAGTGTTTCAGAAATAGGATTTGAAAATGGTGGATTGGAGCGCTTACAAACTGCGGTCGCCTGTCTTTGAAAGCCTTTTCCCAGGCAACAAGTGGTTGATTCGAAGAGACATTCAGCGCTGCACAGAACAATATAGAAAATATCGCAATACCAACTTATACGACCATTTTCAACATTGGAGCAGGAAGTAGACATCTTTCAGTGTCTGTGGCTCTTAGAGAGAGAGAGAGAGAGAGAGAGAGAGAGAGAGAGAGAGAGAGAGAGAGAGAGAGAGAGACAGAGACAGAGAGAGACAGAGACAGAGACAGAGACAGAGACAGACACAGAGAGAGAGAGAGAGAGACAGACAGACAGACAGACAGACAGACGCACAGACACACAGAAAGACAGAGAGACAGAGAGAGGCAGAAAGACAGACAGAGACAGAGAGAGATCCGAGTTTCTGATTACGAATAGCATAAATTGATAAGCCACGGAGTTCGTGACTTGATTTCCAAACGCGTTTAACTCTGGATCTAAGCTAATACCAAACGCGCCATTAGAAGCGCTCGAATTTTGCCTAATTCCTAGTCATTTGGGAAGTAGGCCTACCTGTTGCAACAGGTACTCGCGATCAGAAAGACAAACTGCCTGTCTGTCACTCTCTCAAGTATGCGCTGTTCACTTGTGCTGGATTCAAATTCCCGTCTTGTATGTTTTCCTAATTAAGTTTCTCCAGTGTTTTATACAGGCCCGATAAGGGAATCCCCCTCCCCAACCACAAAATTCCCCCAAATCCCAGCACTGACATTTTTTTTGCATTGAACTGTGTCTCTTCCCCTCCAGCCTAGACATTCCCCCAAAGGCCTGGAGTCTGGATAAGATACTCAGTTTCCCCAATAACATCGGTTAATGTTCAACTTTCCAATCACGCACAATATTTCTATTGTGATCCTTACTACCGTTAGTATCTCAGCCCCACTCACACACACACACACACACACACACACACACACACACATACATAGATTAAGTACCTGTTCGTTAGCTTAAGGCATGAAGTACTCTCTGTGAGCAATAATAATTGACATTATACAATGTACAATGTACGTCTAATATTTCGTCAACGGAAGAGCATTTCGTCGATTGTCTTTGCCTCATCCTCAATCTCTTTCTGTGTTACTGTGACTAGCTGATTGTTGTGCGTGTTTTGATAATTGTGTGCGGCTGCTCTGTCGGGTATTTTCACAGCAGTCATTCTTTGTCATTCAGCTTCACTGTCCATAGCGCCGCTGCATATCGAACTGCAGAAAATTAACTGCCGAAAGGGAAACACTCCCGACGCCACTTTTCATCGCAAAGGGAAATCGGTCTTTTAAGTCTGAGGAGGAAGGCGAGGCGTTGGATCGCATTCAAACATACAAATGCTGAGAAGAACTTGTAGAATTTTACCGGGGATTGTAAAAATGACAATAGGCCTAAGTCAATAAATGACTAAGCGGAAATATGTCCTAAACCTTACTCGAAACTAAAGGCTTAGCCTATACAACGCAAGACCTTTGAAGAACAGGCAATGTGCGCCTATGCAGAGAGAGAGAGAGAGACTAAGACATATGACCAATAGGCCTAGTGCAAACATTAAGTCGCGACTATTTGGAAGACTATAGCGCTAAGGGACTAACTGACTGACTGATTTTCTTTTCTCTTACCCGCTTCAACTTCCAGCGCATCGTATAAGTTCTTTCCAGGTGGTTGTACTACGTCCAGGAAGATCTCAGCCATGTCGTAGAAACCCCGAAGACCCGTGTTCATCGAGTCCTCTGACGACTGAACCTCTTTTGGTGGAAGCGTTGACGCAGTAGAAGACGTCATGCTGCTGCTGCTGCTGCTGCCGTTGCTGGGCGTTACAGTTGTCGAGATGTTAGAAGCGGACGAGGACGAAGTGAGTAAAACGGAGAAGATGACGGCGACGAACAGCGCTCGAGCGGAAGAATCTCCCGAAAGAAGTTCTGTCGATGTCATGCTAGACGTCGACCACAACAGCGCTGAAAATACAATCGATCACTCGCCTTACAACCAACGCCGAAACCGAGTTCCAGTTTCTCTCTCTCTCTCTCTCTCTCTCTCTCTCTAATGCATCCGCTTTAATTAGGCCTATTTGTAATTCGTCACAAACAGTTTGCAGAAATCTTCGCAACTTCAGATGTGGCAAAATGATCAGCAGTTAACCTAAGTAGATTGTAGGAACTCTGGTATTCGATCTCATTCGATCTCAGTTTCCTTTAGACGGCTTCAATGCGGGTTCCTAAGCAACACAAGCTGAGAGCATAAATGAACCATTGTTGGAGGCTGCTTTAGCAGTTGGACTTTATACTTTCACAACACCTTTGCCTATAGACTGATCGCCTACCAGTAATTGTCTTCGTCTGATATTTAATGGGAAGCAATGCCTGGTATTTACAAGCGCCATCTTGTTTTTCTAATTTTAATCAAACAATGTTACTTATTAAGGCAGCGACTGCCCAGTGCCTTTGGAGGAGGAAGTCTGCTGTTGACTTTTCTCTCACTCACTCTGACGCCGGATTGCGAAGAATCGCTTTTCCGATTCGATGAAAATGTTCTGAAAATAATCCACCCCTCCTTCACCCCCACCCCCTCCCCCCAAGCAGCAGAGGTTGCGATGTTTTCGATGGTGAAAATCAAAGCGCTGCAAAACCGCAGTTTTTCACTTTACATTGTGAATAGGAAGCAGATCCTGAAGAGACAGCGTTAGAATCGACTCAGATTACCCTAGACTAATAATTTTACCGCGGAGCCTCTAAAGCTATGCCTATGCTTTTATTACTACATCAGCATCATCAGCATCATCAGCATCATCATAATCATCATCATAATTATCATAGTCTCAATCATCATCAATCATCATCATCATTATCAATCATCATCATCACTGCCATCCTTTGTTTCAAAGAATCGTTGACTAACTGTGAAGTGAATAATGAATATGCCTGTCGACGAATAATTAATCTAAATTCAATTAGTGTTTCGTCGTGAATAAGATTAAGCCCATCGCGCTGTTAATTGGCGGATGTGAACCAGAGACGCAGAGAGAGAGAGACATCCTGGACGACGACGCCGCCGTCGCTCTTACTCGGAGAGGCCAACCATCGCATCTTGTGTTATTTCGTGATCAATTTCTGATATAGACGACTGTGGCCAATTCATGAGAATTTCTCCATATTTTGCTTCTTTTGAAATAACAGCCGATCTCATTAATTCAAGATTCAATCCCAAACATGTCGACAGTCCACCGAATAGGAGTCAATCGAACGCACCTGTGTGCAGAATACCTGTACAGGTAGTCTTCGCCTAATGCGGTTTTGATTGGTCCCAAAGGGCGGTTCGTTCGGAAAATCAAAGAAAAACGGCTGTGACGTATATGCAGATGCACTGACCTACTTACTCCCACAATGCTTAAGAGATTTCGGGAGTTTTGTTTATCTATAAATGTAGGTCATGTCACATGCACTCTTTTGTTGCAACTGGGTTCTGTAGCAGAGGATGTCGGGCGATTTGTGGGGGAATGAAGAAATCGTAGCCATCGCCTATTAACATATACACTCTTTAAATGAAAAGGAGAAGGGGAAGGGGAAGTGGAGAAGTGGCCATTTTCCTTCCCAATGGTCTGGCTCAAGCAAATGCCCTAATCAAGGTTGCCAGTGTGGGTTATTTTTTTACCCAATCTGGTTTTTTGGGCCTCGTCTGGTTATTTGGTAATTTTTTGGCAGAATCTGGTTATTTTTTAAATCTGCGAAAATAAAAAAAAATTTCCTGATTTACGCAGTGAGAGTGAGAAAAAATTAGGAGTTTTCAGTTTTCAGCACGTTGAAAACTTTTTTTTGCTCTTTTTTTGCTTGCAAAAAGTTTACAAGTTTAAAGTTTACCTCTTCACCTTGCTTGGCGACCTTTTTTTGCTCGTCAAGACTTTCTGGAGACGTTGTACTATAAAATTCTATAAAATTTTCCCCAAAATTTTCAGGTTTGTCGCAATTATTATGAATTTATCATCTTTTTCGACCTTTTTGGGAACCTGGTTATTTCTGGTTATTTTTAAAGGCACGATCTGGGTTTTTTTCAAAATGTTCACTGGCAACACTGGCCCTAATACAGGTAAACTGAAGGTGGATTTTGATTTGAACAGATTCCGCGGAAGTGAATAACAGCCTCAAGTGCCATGATCAACATGGATCTCTTGACATTCACTGTTGTTAAGAAAAATCAATTTCAAAAGAACATAATAAGACTCCCGACTGAGATCGGTTAATTAGACACTGATGCCGTGGATGACTTAACACTAATCAGGTATTATTTTCAATGTTGTCTACTTTATCAATTACAACTGGAACTCTAAAGAAATTAAACACTAAAATCCAAAACTACACCATATAGTCATTCCGCGAATACTAAATGGATCTGAAACCCGGGTTACTAAAAGAGAAGATGAAAAGCGAAATAAGACTGCTTGTTGAAGAAGAAATAAGCTGCTTGAGAAGAATTCTTCGAGTTAACAGACTCCAAAAACTAGAAATGGAGATACACGTCAGCGGAGGGGGCTAAAGAATACCACCATGGACAAACTGAGAAAAAGGAGGCTAACATGGTATGGACATGTAAACAGGATGGAAGGCTCGAGACTTCCCAAAAACAGTCTACACATACAAGGAAGGTAAAAATAAGGAAGAGGCAGACCCAGCAAATGAGTAGACGACATAAAGGAAGATCTGAAAGAAAAACAACGGACAATTGCAGAAGAAAGAAAATTAACATCAGACAAAAAGCCCGGAAATGTCTTCGGGCGAACAATTGATCATAGATTGAAACATATACATCCACAGTGATTAGGTAACCCCCCCCTGATAAATCTACAATCGCCGCCCAGTAACCAACAGACGATGATCACGTGTGATAGCAATCATACCTTGAGACTGATGATCTTGAATCTGAAATTCTTCGAAATAATATTATCCACTGAATTTCCAAAAGTACTTGCAGCAGAGTAACTCAATGTATGAATTTATGTAGCGCCCTGATTCTGATCGCGACAAAGACTAGCTATGCTTATGCTCAGCACATCCTAAAGCAGCGAATGCCGCCGATCAACTGAGTGAGGAAGAAGAAGAAGAAGAAGAAGAAGAAGAAGAAGAGGACGGCGAAAACAGACGAAAGGTTTCGGCGACGAATGACAGCGACTTCACACGACGACACACGCCTACAAACACACGCACAGGCCTAAAACGTTTTCTCTCTCTCTCTCTCTCTCTCTCTCTCTCTCTCTCTCTCTCTCTCTCTCTTTCTCTCCTGTATGCATAAGATATTCAGCCTCTGACTCAGAGCATAAAATATGTGCCCTCAGTCAGTCAACTGATCAGTGGCGCACGCTATGCGTCAATCATGTGATATATATATAATTATATATATATATATATATATCCATTTACCTGTGAACGAGGAGCAGCGACGCGTGTCTTAGGCGTCACCTGAAATCGCTCCACTGCTTGATCCCGTGCAGGTGGAGGTATGGATGGATGGACGGAGGAGAAGCATGAAACGACGACCAGACCCAGACATGGCTTCTCTCCAATCGCTTCGTCACGGCGGATATGATCAATGGCCGCCAACGCCTTTTACAGGCAATGACTGAAGCCATGGACAGGCCCCAGGCTTATATAAGAGAACAACACACACACGAGGGACTTAACAGTTAGAGCTTTTTACACGGTATTGATTGGCAGAGGGAATAGTCACGTGACGTCTGCTGCTGCTGCTGCTGCTGCTGCTGCCGTGTGCAAGTGCTACCGGTCAGTGGCGTAGTCAGCTTATGCAAAGTGGGGTTGTTAACTGGAGGCACTATGCAACTGAACACTGAAGCCGCGGCCGCCGCCCCCACTACCCCTCCTTCAACCAAAAGTCAACGGATTTACATAAATTGAGTTGGCCATATTTTTTTGAAATGACAACCCCGTGGCTACGCTACTGCTACCGGTTGAAGTCTTTTACGATTGAGCTGCTGCCGTAGACTGTGGCCGCTGCTGAAAGGAATGTTTACAACTGAGTGGCTGTGAATCGATTGCATTTGTCGCCAGACTCTTATGTGGCGCCATCTAGGAAGTGCATTTCGGTTAGCATCCGTTTAAAAGCAGACTTAGAACGGGTTCGGATGTAACTTAGGTGCGTAAAGACGCCTTCTCAGTTGTGGCAGAATTGTGTTGGAACGAGGCTAAGCGTCGATTCACCACTACGCGCCTCTTGGAGTTGTCGACAGTCGAGAAATGTTACCGAACTTATTCGAGTTTTTGAAATTCTTGGGCAATTGACAGTGGCGTCTCGCAGCAAGTTTTTTTTGGGGGGGAGGGGGAGGGGGAGTCCATTCCTGACGCCCTGGTATGAATGCTACTGATGTATAGCAGTTTGGTCTCAAAGTGTCTTTTACAGTATCACTTTAAAACGTGAGTCTGTCTTTTAGTGATTAAGTTAGAGTTGACTGTAGTACTAGTAAACGCAACAATTACAAACGACAATTAGTACCATTTACACGCAATGCTTTGATTTGGGGAGTATAAATATTTTGGGGGTATATATATATATATATATATCTTAACTCTAAACCACACAAACCATATAAATCACATAAAAACTTTAAGGTAGACGAATTTTTGTGGGGGTATATATACCGATATACCCCCCGGTCGCTGCGTCCCTGGCTGTCTGTAATTAAGACTTCACTGACTTAATTCTTTCGATTGAATCAGTGAGGAGGTGTTGGTCATTGACCCTTGACATTTGACCTCTTTCAGTGACGTCAAGATGGCGAATGGCTTAGAAGCGACATCTTTTATTAATCGTGAATCGATCGTTTAATCCATTTGTTCAAACTTATGCGTACAAAAATTCGGATTGATCGCTAATTAATCATCTTATAGATAATGTTCCCACAGCAACGCAGAAGCGGCTGCTTAGTATAACCGCCGCCCGCCCCTGGCCTCCCCCTCCCTCGCCCACTTCTTCCTTCTGCTGCTGCTGCTGCTGCCCTCCGTCGTTTGCTTTCAGTCTCAGCACCTGACGGTTGTTTGCGATCGGTTAGAGAAGAAGAACAGCACGAGCTGTTTATTTCTTCCATTCTTCCTTCCTTCATTCCATCCTGGCTTATCTCAGGTATCTTCAATCGCCGGAGCCTGGATGATGCTGAGCCTCCTCCTTCTCCTCCTCCTCCTCCCCCCTCTGTGAGGATGCGTCAGATGATCCTCTGCTAACAGAGCCAGAGGGCGAGCGGTCGACGATTCAGGCGCCGATATATTTGACCGCGCGATAAACACAGTGAACAGCGCTAACATCGGTCGATGGAAGGAGAGCAGTAGCAGTAGCAGTAGCAGTAGCAGTGGTAGTAGTAGTAGTAGCAGCAGCAGCAGCAGCAGCCATGACTGGCCACTCACTGACAGAGCAACAACTGATGACAGAATTCGGTTGCGAGTGAAATCTCCGCCTGGAATTTTACATTTTGACTTCTCAAACGACGTCTCGATTCTTTGCAGCCAACAGTAAGTAGGCCCCTACATCGCGTATAGGCCTAATGGCCTAATGGCCTAGGCTTATGAGAACATAGACCTTGGGCCTGACGGCGAGTGCATAATAGACCTTGGCCTGCGTAGGCCTCCTGTTATTAGGCGCTATCAGACAGACTTCAGTTGCAAAATCTGATTTTCATATCGTCCTCTGTTAATTAGGCTTAGTCTCTAATACAAGAAAGCGACTCTTTTCTGATCGGTCGAAGCAAGGGCGTTCTAATTTACTGTTCTTGTTTGAAAGAGCTCTACACCATTTTGGCCAATCATCGTCCAAGAGAAATCGAATGCTTTGCGCTGATTGGCTGACTGAACTTGTGACGTAGCTACGTTTAGCGGCTCCTAAACAATTGCAGATCGTCTGAAGAAATTTCGAATCCG
The DNA here is from genome assembly GCA_018105865.1 of Metaphire vulgaris. Taxonomy (NCBI): domain Eukaryota; kingdom Metazoa; phylum Annelida; class Clitellata; order Crassiclitellata; family Megascolecidae; genus Metaphire; species Metaphire vulgaris. The sequence goes on from CM030840.1 coordinate 18,390,232, forward strand.
CCTTCTTCGTATGTAAGTTATCGAGTGAAATGAAGTTTTAACATCTTATTTTGTTGAATGCAATCTTGAATCAGTCCAAGAACCCGGATCCATCGAATTGAAGGTCAAGGCTACGACGCATCAGTGAATACACGCGGTCAATACACGGGGTCTATATCACTAGAACCCCTAATCGAAAGCAGAGGCGGAGTTTTGAGTCTGACCTTTCTGCTGCTGAGAGGCAGCCTGGCGTCAGACATCAGATTCACAGCCAAACATCGGCAGAGAGAGCCATAATTCACCGATGGATGACGTCGACAGTTGGCCAGATTTAGGGGGAAGAGCAGAGAGAGAGAGAGAGAGAGAGAGAGAGAGAGAGAGAGAGAGAGAATGCGGCCACGAGTTGCATCGAAAGAGATCCAGAAATCCAGGAAGACTCAGAACGGAGAGTAAAATGTCCAAAGAAAAAATGTCTTTAAAATCGATCGTTTATTTAAAAAAATAATAAGTTGTAAAAATGGCCTGAAATTTGGGAATGAGCTTAGCAATAGCGTTATGGCAATATTGGGTGTTGTCGTAGTTGAGGCGCTATAGAAGAAGCGTGCGGTGGGCTATGTTTGCGATAGCGATTGGGATCGATACAAGACTGAATGATAAATAACAGTACAGGTCTAGAGGTAGGTGCTAATGTCTGTTGCGCTAGGAAAGTGAAAAAGAGCATTGCTCTCCTCAAATTTCATGCGTCTTAAATTTTCGTAACCTTTTTAATTGGTACAAAAGCATTTTGAAATCAGAATACGTAATGTACCGTTGAAAAGAGCGAAGAGAGAGAGAGAGAGAGAGAGAGAGAGAGAGAGAGAGAGAGAGAGAGATCATGCCGTGCACAGCAGCTGATAGTCTACCAATTAAGTTATGCAGTTTAAAACAGAGGCGCTTAATATAAACCGTGGCATTCGAACCGAGGAACCAGAGATCTCACCAACATGGTTCTGAGCCATGACCTTTGCCCTTCACTGGCCCATGCTACTTCTCCTCAGCGTTACAGTCCATCAATCATACTTAGTCTTCTGACAATCGTCGATTTCTATTCTTGAATCTTAAAGAAGAGATTGCCATAGCAACGTATCCTCCAGGATAAGAGCATCATCACCACCAGGTGAGCATTCGATGCAGCAGCAGCAGCAGACGATTCGAATTTCTCGCTGAGTGAAATCTCAGAGCGCGCGTATTATGACCAGGTAATGTTGTGCTGCAAAGCCGAGTGTTTGCCTCTTTGGCCCTGTCTGGCTTCTCGTTTCGCTGTCTCCCTGTGTCTTGGTCAATCAATTGATTGCATTTCTATGCATTATTTTCTGAGCACCTCCTCCGAGAAGCACTCTGTTGGGATGAATCGACTTGGAATCGATGATGCTGGTGCCCTTAGGCGTAGAGACATTCCGGGTGGAGACAGACGCTTTCTTTGCACTTCTTTTCTGCTTTGGGAATTTCATTGACGTGGGAACACAAATGTTTTCTGATCGTAAATTGCGCTAAAGATATTTGCCGCCATGTATTGCATTGGCAGAGTGTGGGTGGCCCCCGAGACAAAGCGATAAAATCGGAGATCCGTCTGTCAGATGATGCACCTCTTCATCCTCCTCCTCTTCCTCCTCCTCCTCCTCCTATCGACCGTTGTCTTGTTAGAAATTGAGATGAGACAGAATTGGATCGTTTGGATAAAATGCTCTTAATCTAATTTAAGGTATACAGCGCCATTAGAGGGTGTGTTACCGGAATAACTCCCCTTACGAATCCATTACGCTGTCTTCGGACAGTAGGCGTGTCGACCCTAGGATAAAAAGTAGCCACGCCTATTGTAGAGATGGCGGACGGCAGGACTGTTGCAATTCGGGTGTTGATGGGCGCTTTAGAAGCTGCGTTTTCCATTGGAAAGAAGTGTCGCAAACGTAAGAATTTTGGGTGAGGCCGTCGATTCTGTTTTGGAAATATTATTATTATTATTATTTTGCGAACACATTTTAATGTCGCTTAACCATTCGAGTTGACGCAAGAAAAAAAGCAGTGATGTCATAATAACCTGGAAGCTGATTGGTTGAACGGCAAAGATATCCGGCTGAATTATCCGCAAACGCATTCGCTTGGATATATCCGGGTGATTTTTTTGTGTTCCAAGCAAAATATTTTGAGGATATATTTGTAAGTGGAGCCTCGACGATTAATGCCAGCATATCATTCACGCGGATATTGTCCGGATAACTACTTAGGGGATATATCCCCGCAACCAGTGTTTATTCTAGGCCTTCTCTCGAGGGAATTCTCCTTTCCAAAGTTTGAATTTCACCCCCAAATTTTTGACATTTTGGCAAGTAGTATGACCTCCCCTATGCCTGTTCCCAGAAAAACATTCTTAAAAATCCCCCAATGTCTATAGATGGCTAGAATAGCCACTGTCCGCAGCATATCCCCTTATGGAGCCCCGTCTTAACGCTTCGAGTCTTCCCTATACTATACTATAGCTATAGGACACTTGGAAAAGTTGCACTTCGACTGAAATTTAATGAATTTGTGCAGTGGCGTCGCCAGGATTTTTTGGTTGGGGGGGGCAAAAGGGGCTTGCGTGTCAGATTCCTTACCCACCGCTGCCCCCCACCCCATTCACATAAAACATTCTCACCGGATTTGAGCGAATCTGGTAGGTGGTCTGGGCAGGTTGGGGGGCACTTGCCCCCATTTGCCCCCGTGGCGACGCTAGTGAATCTATGGATCCTATCATCCTATGGCCTAAGACTTAAAGTCTCACTGTCAGAGAGCGCTTGTAAAGTTGAGCCGAGGTCAATTCTATAGCGCTGAATCTCTAAATGTCTCTTCTTAGCAAATACAAACATTTATCTTGTTGCGAATGAAATTCATTTCGTCTGAGGTCAACAAGAACTTTTCGATTTTCTTTGCGTTCACAGAAATTAATTCGAGAGAAGGAGATGAGGATTCGCATTTGACGTCGTCGACGGCGCTGCTGTGGTCTGTCCTGTCAGGCGATTGCCACGAGCATTAATCACTGCACCGTACTATAGAGAGAGAGAGAGAGAGAGAGAGAGAGAGAGAGAGAGAGAGAGAGAGAGAGAGGCGTATACGCTCCAGAACCTGTATCGCCCTCTGCTGCTGCTGCGGCTGCTAGTGGTGGTAGCGGGAGTGGGCAGGGGAGGGGGAGCTCGTGGTGGCTCCAGTAGAAGCGAGTGAACGGTACTTGTGGTTGGGTTCGTATTGTGACATTTCGAACGATGGAATCTGAGAAAGATGGAAAGAAGTCAACGTCCGTTATTCGATGATTTCTTTCGTCCAATTTGAGGAAACTCTTCTCTGCTTCTCTTCTGCTGTTCAGAGAACGAATTTAGCTCAACGGCGGCCGAGTATCCGAGGTAATCGCTGATTCCATCCGACGAATCCACGTTCCGGGCATTTCCGTTCTAGGGATTTCTGCACCGAATGACCTTTTAGACGCAGAAAACTCCTCTTGTTCGTTGAGTGGAGACGAGCTTCTTCTTCGCCGATCGTCGACTGTCTCTGTTTCGCTTTCAGCGATTCTCGTTTCGTCTTCATCGATCGTTCAGAGAATTTTTTCTTTAAAATGTTCTAATGGCGTTTCCATGACAACAGCCACGTGATTCTCTCGTTTCACTTGTCGTAATAGACGTCGTTCCCATGGCAACCGACGAACACCAGTGTGTCGATTCTTACGAAGACAGTGCGTCGAAGGCAAGACACAGCACTGAAATGAAGGAAAGAACCGGCGAACAAGACGCTCTACCCAATGCAATTAGTACAACAATCAGCAAATGGACAACAACACCGGGCGCAGTAAGGTCAGCAACAGACGGTAAGGCATCGACCGTTGAGTGCCTTAGGCAAACGACGAAGGTCGACGACGGAAATGGTCGACCCGTCAACAGACACCACAGCGGACGACGGGTCAATGGTCGACCCATCGACCCTTGGTCAGACGTCCAATCGACTTCCCCGGAGGTGTTGGGACAGGCGCCGACCAGAGTGGACGGCGTTGATCACCTGAGGAAGCTGCTCATTGTCTTGGAGCGAATGGAGGAACTGCGCGAGGAGAACCACCTGTTGCAGCACAGGTGCGCTTTCCTCGAAGACACGAAGATGCTTCTCAGGCAGCAGAACTGCATTCTGATGCTGGAACATACATCGGGGAAGATGGTGTACCGGAAGTCGAAATCCTTGCAGTCGGACATCGGTGGTGACGTCATCCACCTGCAGGTGAAGTCACTTCCGGGTCAGCGTCGAAGTTCAGCAGACGATCGAAGACAGGGCGCCGCCGCTGTCAGGATGCACGACCAGCGAAGTCTCTCCGTCAGCTCCATCGGCGACCTCGTCGAGATGGAGATAGACGCCGTCGACCAGGGCACAGGAGGAGGAGGAGGAGGAGGAGGAGGAGGAGGAGGAGGAGGAGGAGGAGGAGGGACTCCAGCTGCCTCTGCCCAGCCATCCGAAGAGCGGCGTTCGATTCAGAAAACCTGGAAACAAGTGAAGAACGCCTTCTCTGGAAAAGTGGAAACGGGATCCGTTAGCGCAGAACTGCTACTCAGAAGCAATTCGAGGAAAGCGGAAGGATGGAAGAGAAGGGAGGATAGATTCCACTCCTTCTCCGCCTGCCCCTCCTCTGTCCAGCAGCAGCAGCAGCAGCAGTCGTCTAATGTAAAGAATAATAAGAAGATGGATAAGCAGATACCGAGCATAGTTCTATCGACCAAAACAACGGATGAGACGGAGTCGCTTCCATCGATGGCTGTCAACTGCTCCGAAGAGATCGACGCAGTGGAGGAGGAGGGGGAGAAGGAGGAGAGGTTTCGTCCAAAGGTCGACGACGAACAGTCCTCGACCGTCCCCCCCAACCCCTGGCTCCAGCAGACGCCCCTGCGCCGCCGGTCGAGTCCACTGCCAAGTGCCAGCGACGGGCTTCAGGCAACGCAGGGGCGTTCCACCGGCAGAGGGGCGCTCCTGGCGGTCGACTCTGGCGACGGCGGCGGCGACGACGACGGCGGCGGCGACGGCGGCGGCGGCGGCATCGCTCGGTCGAGCAGCTTCAGAAGCCCAAAGGCCGCACCGGAAGTGGAAAAGGAAGGGTCCTGTTCGAAGTCCCTGCCGACCACTCCGGTGGAACCGAGTCAGACGGCAGCGGCGGCGACGGCGGCGGCGGCGGCGGCGACGGGGGGAGGACGAAAGACCAACAAGGGACCCTGGGGCAAGGTCATGGACATCCTCCAGCCAAGAAAAGGAAGTCTCAAGAACGGAAGAGGAGGAGGAGGAGGAGACGATGACGTCAGCGAAGACTCCAAGGACGAAATTCTCCTTCCACAGAGTAACGCAGTCTCGGAGTCGAGCTCTACAAACACTCCGTCCTTTGCGATGCGCAGTCCCTCTCGGAAGGCCTCGGCCGTGTCCTCTTCGTCGAAGGCCATCGAAAGGCCAGGCTCCACCAGAGGCCAACGCTACAGTCTGTCCTCGTCAACAGTCACTTCGCCAGTCTCACCGATGAATCTGGCCTCTCTCTTCGGTAAGTCTGTCTGTCTGTCTGTCTGTCTGTCTGTCTGTCTGTCTGTCATTGTGCCGTTGCTGTTGTAACGTGTTGTTTATGAGTTGGGGAAGAGGGAACAGGTAATCCGAAGAATTGTTATTCTTTGTTTGCGGTTGATTCAATCGAGTGACGGTGTTGGTTATGTTGTGGAATTCTTTGCAAGTAGCGATACTGCCTTTGCTTCGATCATAATTATATATATATATATATATATATATATATATATATATATATATATATATATATATATAAGAGAAAAGCATCAGTCGGTGCATTTCGAGACGAGAGATGTCTCACATCGTATCAGGGCTATTTCTAGGATTGTGAATTTGTTTGTGTTTCAAATAATTCTGATTTTGAAGGCGTCAACGACGAATTTACGAAGAAGATGGAGGAGTGGGAGGAGAAGAAAAAGAAAAAGGGCGTCACCAAAAGTGAGAAGATTTTCTCATTTAGTTAACAATAATAGATTGTCGATCGTCTGATGTAATATTTTTCTGCTGCGAAATGTTGTAGATCTAATAGATATAAGTCTATGGTATACACTGTCTAATAAATATAAGTCTATGGTATACGCTGTCTAATAAATATAAGTCTATGGTATACGCTGTCTAATAAATATAAGTCTATGGTATACGCTGTCTAATAAATATAAGTCTATGGTATACACTGTCTAATAAATATAAGTCTATGGTATACGCTGTCTAATAAATATAAGTCTATGGTATACGCTGTCTAATAAATATAAGTCTATGGCATACACTGTCTAATAAATATAAGTCTATGGTATACGCTGTCTAATAAATATAAGTCTATGGTATACGCTGTCTAATAAATATAAGTCTATGGTATACGCCGTAGACAGTAGCGTTCAGCTGCGTTCATATATGAACATTTTGCTGACGAGAGAATCGAAAGGATGCTGCTGTCGATTGGTTCTTCTGCATTTCTTAGACGTTCAGGCAAAGCATTCTCTCTCTCTCTCTCTCTCTCTCTCTCTCTCTCTCTCTCTCTCTCTCTCTCTCTCTCTCTCTCTCTCTCCATACCATCCAACGGCGGAAGATCTCTGTTTCAGGGTCTGGAATCAGTTCGACAAAGTTCTCGGAAGATTTCATTCGCAAAATGGAAGAATGGGAAGAGAAGAGAGGACACCAACAGGGTGAGTCCAAAGACGAACTCCATCAACTCTCCCTCTCCCTCTCCTTCCAGTCGAAATTTTCATCTGAAATTCTTCAACTCATCCGAGTCCTAATTATTAATTGGCCATTGGTTGACAGAATTCTTGAAGCCCTCTCTGAAAATAACCTGAAAATTCCGCTAAATTCTAAACTTTGTTATTTCACTTTATTTTGAACGAACAAATCGAAGCATCTCTCCATGCAGGTAGCTTCTAAGAATAGGTCGATTGGGCAGAGGTATAGCAATGGTCATTCAATTATGACCCATGACCCAAGTATTGATGACCCATGACCAAAGTACTGATGACCCATGACCCAAGTATTGATGACCCATGACCCAAGTATTGATGACCCATTGACCAATTGTCATCGCTGCCACTAAGTGCTCTTTCTGGTGAAACGGTTTCAGGAGGCGGAGGTAAACCAGGGTCGAGGGGAAGACCGAGTCCCAGTCGAGTGTCTCCGGAGGGCGCTGGGAGTGCGACGGGTCCTCCTTCTCAGGAGAACGAAGAGGCGCAGTTGTTTCTGTCGAAGAGTTTCAGTCGAACGGTTCAGGACTGGGAAGAGGCGAGACGAAGAAGAAGACGCGGCGGCGAGACGAAAGACAAGAAAGACGACAGAAGCGTCTCGACGGAGCGAGACAAGAAGACGGAGAAAGAACTGAGAAAGATCGAGAAGAAGGAACAAAAGCTCGAACACGAACTGGCCAAACTAGCGCAGCTCCGCCTCAAGCTCGACTCGCAGGAGACGGTCAAGGCCGAGGACTGGGGCGGAAGGCAGAGGCGGCGGTCGGGACCGGTCACTCCGTCGCCGTCGCGGGCGCAGAGGAGGAGGAAGACCAGCGACCGGATGACGGCGGCGGCGGCGGCGGCGGACTCTGGCGGGAGACCGTGGGACACCCTGTCCACCGCCCAACAGTCCCCTCAGATAGAAACAGGAGGAGAGGAAGGGGCAGGAGGAGGAGGAGGAGGAGGAGGAGGAGGGGGAGGAGGGAGAAGCATAAGCGTTTCGCAGACAAGTCTCGATTCGTTGTCGAGCGTTGACTCTCAGACTGGACAGGGAGGAGAAGAAGAGGACGTCGACAGCCAAAGACATCGGCTCTGTCAAAGGACTTTGTCCTCGCCTGGATCCGGTCTAAAGGACAGAGACAGACAGGACGAAAGCACCTTTGGCGTCAGGTGAGTTTCTGCCAATGTCATTCTTGCTTTGTGTCGCCGTCATTAATCGAAAGCACGTGACCGTCTAACCGTCTCTAACGTAAAATTCCTATAAGAGAAAAAGCAGATAAAAAACACTACAAAGGTTTTTATTTCACGGCAGTAGCATTTACGAGTGCTATTTAGCTGTTAATAGTAACACCGAAGCCGATGCTAAACTGAATGCTATGGCTGTTTATAGCAGCAGCCCTGGTAAAGCTGATTGTAAGCAGATGTGAGTGCTGTAGCAGCAGCAGCAGCAGCAGCAGCAGCAGCAGTCATTTGAAGCGAAGTTTTCGTAGTATCTGGAGAAGTCGTTGATAAACTGGCGCTTGTGTATTGAGACCAACGAATGATCTCTGGACTGAAATGCAGAGAGAAAACGAAGAACATTCTGCCAATAGGCCTAAGTATCGATAGCAGCTATATCACTTACTGTACATTCCTCCCCAATCTCTCTCTCTCTTTCTTTCTCTTTCTCTCTCTCTCTCTCTCTCTCTCTCTCTCTCTCTCTCTCTCTCTCTCTCTCTCTCTCTCTCTCTCTGAAATTCCACCTCCGTTCTGCTTTTCGTATTCCCGTTTCATGCACCATCGACCGAAGCCAATAGCACTGCTGCTATCGTAGCCGCTGCTACTAGCACATTGCATCTTCTACAAAGCGCTTACTTAGAATTTCGTTCCGTGCAGTTGTAGACGATTCATCCCTCTGTTGTTCGTTCGGTTAATCAATTCTGTTCTAAAAATAGCAACTGGCAGTCAGAGGATAAAATTTAATGTTGGCTGATCATCGCAAGTTAAATCGTTAAAACTCGTTTTTTCTGTTAATCGTTTCGATTGATTTTATTTCCCGATTTTGCAATTAACCCTCGCACTTCCGACCAGCCATAACTCTAAATGTGCATAAATGAACCCTCCAAGAATAGGCCTCTACCTAAAAGCACGTGAAAATATCTCACCAGGTCCCCCCCCCCAAAAATCGGAAGAACCGAAGGGGTGCAAACATCTCTCCTGGGAAAATCAAGATATCTTATGAAAGCATTCACTCAAACAAATTTGAGCGAAGGTTCTATGTTGATGTGTCTACGTTCAGAGCGGTTCTTGTCTGTCCCTCCCCCTTCTCTCCCTCCTTCCCTGCCCTCTTCCGCTACCTCATCAGATGAATAAATTACTATTGCAGTCTCTAACACGCGTCGTCTGAAGACAGCGATTGAATTGACTCAGTAAATTGTTTTTCTTCTTTGGAACAGCAAAGCAGAGAAGCAGCTGAAGAACAGAGACAGGGAGCTGTCTGCACTTCGTGAAAAAGTGCAGATACTAGAAAATCAAATTAAAAATATGAAGAAAATCTACAATGAATCAATCGGTAAAAATAATTCCATCACACAAGCACAGTTGCATATTAGAATTATATACGACGAATTTCTTATATCGAGTACATGAGTACTTTGCTATCAAGGGCGAAATCTCAAAGATGTACATGAAGCGAATTAAACGGATTTAAAAATTAAATCGACTTAATTATTGTACTATATATATATATATATATATATATATATATATATATATATATATATAGTTTTGGGTTATCAGAGCAGTTTCAGAAGGAGCTTTGGTCGTCTCCGGGTCGTTGCTACGGGTCTCAGACAGTTGAGTCTAAAGAACTAACTGAGACTTTGACTCAACTCAACAATCGGCTCGATCTTCTTCAGAGACACGGCGAAAGAATAACTAAAGAGATCAGCCATACGCAGGTAATACAGACTACCTTCGATCTACCTTTGATCTACGTTTGATCAATGTTCCCTCTAAGCTGCGCGCCTGCGCGGCCGCGCACATGACAAGAAAACGCCGCGCAGCAATTTCCAGCCGCCGCGCAGTGATTTTGAGTTTCAAAAGCACTGATTTTGTTGTGTTTTGTCTTGGGTGACATCTGTGAAACAATTCAGGTGCTCAGGCATGAAAGTGTGCCGCTCAGGCACTATACTTTTCCGCGCACAGTCAAAAAAATTTAGAGGGAACATTGCGTTTGATATGTCTTCTGAAATTTCTCCATTGCACTCTTTGTCTTCCTCTTCAAAAGAAACAGGTGACGTCATCCTCTCAGCGAATCGGAGACGCCTTTCCCTTCCTTGGTCTCCAAAGACCAAACGCTTTACTATATCGTAGCGGCGACGAAGGGGCCCTCTGAGACCCTGGGATCCATCCGGTCCCCTTTTATTCGGGCTCGGACCAGTCGTGAGATTTCTGCTTAATTCAACGTTTCATTCCCCCCTCTGTTTTAGCGTCTAAGTAAGCAGGCGCCTACACTTGAATTAATTCCCGTCGCATGAAACTGACGCTTGAAGTAGTGCTTTTTAAAAAGCTAAACTGAAATCGTAAAGATTTTCGACGACGACAACCGTTGCCATGCATCTGTCTGTTGATTCGTCCGCTCTAAGATGAAACTGTCGAAGGAGGCGACCAGGAGACGTCTGGCGGAGGAGAGACTGGTCGCCGATCTCCATCAACTGCAGTGGACGCTCGACGAACGACATCTACCGGAAGTGGTCGTCCTCCTCTGCTCCTACGTCACCAGATTACAGTCAAAGGTCAGATGACGATGCATCCGGTCGACTTACTGTAGAATACGAGGACAGAATTACCGTCACAAAGGCAATTGGGTCTTTGACCTCCTCCTCCTCCTCCTCCTCCTCCTCCTCCTCCTCCTCCTCCTCCTTATAGTTACAGCTCTTATGAGATGAGTTTCCACTGAAAGACCATCTGCCTCTCCGTCGAACCAATTGATGCTCTGATACAATGACGTCATTATCATCATCGGAATTTCCGAATCAACTTACATGCTGCTCAGCTGAGTGTCTGTCCATGTAAACTCTTTCCCTCTCTCTCTCTCTCTCTCTCTCTCTCTCTCTCTCTATATATATATATATATATATATATATATATATATATCAGTTAAATAATTCGGTTGACGACTTAGTCTTCGCGCAAAATAAGGCTTTTGGAAGAGGATTGCGGCGGCGGATGACGTGCCTCGGTCGGTGCCTGGGTGAGGAGCAGAGCCCTGGTGTGTCTGTTGTTGTGTGATCGAAGCTTGTGTGAATGATGCAGATGCTTTGTGTTGCTTTGCGAGACAGGGCATTGCCCTTGGCCAGTGTCTCGCCGAGAGAGTCCTTCTCATACAGGAGCTAGAAAGGCATCTTCTCGTCCAGGAGGTGATCAATAAACTCCTCCAGGCGGACATCGAAAGGAACGCCATCGGTCTTAATCACATGAAGGAATTCCAGCGCCTGGCGGTCGTCAGGCGATGGAAAACGTTCAATGGAAACGACTTCCTAGTCAGAGACGAGGCAAGAACTGCCATCATCATCATCATCATCATCATCATCATCATCATCATCATCATCATCATCATCATCATCATCATCGTGCACTTATTAGTTACAGATATTTGAGACACAGAATTCCGCATTTATTTATTCACTGTACAGAAAGGTTAGCATTTGGCGTTACAGAAAATCAAACGATCTTCAAACTCTGAACATGAACTTCAAAACTTCTAACGCTACTGATAATAATAATAATAATAATAATAATAATAATAATAATAATAATAATAATAATAATAATAATAATAATAATAATAATAATAATAATAATAATAATAATAATAATAATAATAATAATAATAATAATAATAATAATAATAATAATAGGAGAGAATCCGAATTACGCTGTAGTTGCGTTGTGTCGAAACTTTGCAATATTTTGAAAAATGTTTACGATGGAGAGTAGACTTCTGAATATTATGTACACTGGGACCTATGTTGTAAACATTTTAAAAGCATACGGAAAATATTTTTAAAATGTTGGCAAGCAAAAAAACTCCGGCGGGGGATGCATCCCCAATCATCAACATGGTGAAACCGCCACTGACAGTTACTAGTTGTTTCCAGATCAACAGTCTCCGAAATACATTGCCTACATCAACGCTTCGTGAGACCGGCGCAATATAACCGTTTAAATTAAGTTCTGTTCAAGTTTGTCCCATCGGTATCGATTGAAGCCACTGCCGGTCAGACTGCCCGCTTAAATCGTCACCATTCAATAATTATTATTGTATTTTCTACAACGGCTAATGTTATAGGCATCATTATGTATGATGGTGCTATTGATTTGATTTAGTGGTTCATATAACGAACGTTGATTCTTTTCTTTCTCTTCGCTGAATCGTGAGCCTTTGTGGACGAATTCAGTGAAACAGAGAATGCATAGATTTTTAAGAAGAGCATTTTGTCCGCTTAGCGTCTCTTCTGCGCATCTTGTAAATCTAATAGTGGTCAACCACTCTAGACCCTGTAATTATTGTCATTGGCGTAGCCACGGGGTGGGGTGGGTGGGGGTTAACGGGGCCCGATCGTGAGATTCGTCTAAAACCGGTGACTAGTTGGGGTAGGGGTGGTGTTATCAGATCGAGGAAAACGCAGCAGACTTTAAAGCGTTTGAGACGCTTTTTTGTTCATCAAATTGGCCGAGAAGTGTGTAAATGCCCCTATTCTGAAATCCTGGCTACGCCACTGATTATTATTGTTGTTACTATAAATCCTGCAACATTTGTGAATAAATTTATGAAAACAATGACTTAAAGTCTTTAAACCCTTTGCTTTTCACTCAGCAACTGGTGCAGCAAGAGAACACGCAGCAGCAGCAGCAGCAGCAGCTGAAGATTCCGCAGAGCTGTAAACGGGTTCAGACGCTACTGGCTCAGGTCGGCCTTGACCCAGAACCATTCGACGTCGACGCTGATTGGCTGGAATCTATCAGGAACGAGGCTGAACAAGGTAAGCAGTCAATTAACATGCACAATTCATTTCGAGACAGAGGGCAGAGGCGTAGCCAGGAATTCGATTTGGTGAAGCATAAATATTTGGGGAGGGTATAAATGTCAACTATAAACCGCATAAACCATATAACCATATAAACCACATATAGTACTTTGAGGTTGACTTTTTGGGGGTATATATATACCGATATAGACCCCGTCGCTACGCCCCTGACAGAGGGGCTTATGCCCCCCATGTTTTAAGATTGTCTCCCTACCTGTACGCGTTGACCGAATTGAGGAAAAATTGACAATCTTGACTTATTGAGGGAGTTAAGAAGCCCACATCTTCGCCCAGGCATATCGTCTTTGGCGACAATCGATTGAAAATAGGACAGATTTTTATAAGTTGAGAAAATCGGACAAACGAAGCCCGTGAAATAGACCTATAAGCTGAAATCTGAAGAGGATATTAATAAGAAAATTCAGGAGACAGTTCATGAAAAATCCCTTTCCATGCAACTGTCTGCGTCGACTCATTCGTCATTCGTCGTCGCCATTTTGTTTGTCTATTGGCTTCGTAGTGTTTGGTTTTAATGGAAACGTTTGACGAAGTTTTGCGCTACTTGAATTATTTATGACGATTAACAGATTGCATTTTGTGGTGAAGTTCTTAACAGGAACAGCAGAGCGCTTCAAACAGACCGCCTTCAGTCTCATCGAGTGACAGACATCGGCGTCCAGACTACTGTAACACCCTACGATCCCTCGTTCTCTTTTGCTCTTTCGACGCCGTTCCAACCTCTCCACATCACTTCCACCTGCGAGTCCACTCAGCAGCTCCGTCATCATCATCATCAGCAGCAGCAGCAGCAGCAGCAGAACAGTCGGGTGATGACAGAAGAGTCTTTTGGTGGAATGGCGGTGTCCGTCGATGGGTGGAATGGCGGTCGTCTTCTGGTTCCAGAGAAATTCTCCTTTGGACAGGACACGCCTCGAAAGTCCTCTGCTCCGGAATCTCTGACGGAAGCGGAATCCGTCTGGTTCCAACGAAGCGCCGTTGCTAAGTCGGCCCCTCCCTCCTCCTCCTCCTCCTTCGCTGCTCAGGAAACGACTAGACGCTCTCCTCCTCCTCCTCCTCCTGCTTCTGCTTCGACGCAGAAGAGAAGAACTTTGAATGAATGGGGAGAGAAATTGGGGATGAATTCAGGAGACTCAGCGATGAAAACGACGATCGTCGACTCAACAAAAACCCGAAAAGACGAAATAAGAGAAAGATCGATAATTGACGACGACAAACGAAGACCCGACCGCTCCAACAGCTCATTCGATGAACACGCAACGCCTCCTCCTCCTCCTCCTCCTCCTCAGTCTGCCTCTAAAGACACCGAGACCGAGAAAACGACGGCGGCGGCGGCGGCGGCGGCGGCGGCGGCTGCTGCTGCTGCAAATGACAGTTGCAGCAGAGAATCTGATGCACTGGCCGACGACGACGACGACGACGCAGGTGAAATGCTCACCTGTGACAACCTGTACATCGAGTCTTCCAATGTATTCAGCAGCTCAGAGGAAGGACTCCAGTGGGAACGAAAGTGTCCTCCTCTAGTGAAGGAAACGCCAATCGATGAATTCTTCTGCCATTTGCCTTTGACGCCATTGGCATCCTCTGAGCAGCAGCAGCAGCAGCAGCAGCACGCGCCAACTGTTCTGCTGCCATTCAAGAAGTCAGCGATGAGTCCGATTGTCGTTCGAAAGTTGAAAAGTGCCACCGAATTGATGCACATCTGCAGAAGGACCCAACCAGCGTCCACAGGAGATCATCGAGAGACTATGACCACGGCCACACAGACATCCGATGGTCCTCCTCATCGCCAGGAAACAGCCATCGACGACGCAGGAGGGGTCCCCACTCCAGGCCTTTTGCCGCCAGCTCTTCTTCGTATGAATGAAGAAGAAGAAGAGCGGGAACGTTTGTCTCGTAGCACCTCGACCGACGAAGAACGGCAGTGGACGTTGATTGGTCGACAGCTCCCGAGTGACCCAGCCTCTCCTCTGGCCCTCTGCCCCTCCTCGTCCTCCTCCTGCTCCTCCTCCTCCTCCTCCTCCAACAGATTCCAGAAGCACTTCAAACCGATTTCGCCTCCTCCTCCTCCTCCTCCTCCTCCGACGGCGGCGGCGGAGAAGTCGTTTTTCGCCGAGAAGAAAGGCTCTTCTTCGGCGGACGGCGACCGAAGAGAAATTCGAACGTCGCAGTCTGACACCGACTGTTATCGCTCTTCGTACACCAGTTCCAACATCAGCATTCCGATCGGCACATCCAACCGCACCTCTCCACTCCCCGCCTCATCGGTCGACTCCTCACGACCACACCTCTCGCAAGACCTTCGTCTCGCCGCCGCCGCCGCCGCCGCCGCCGCCGCCGCCGCCCGCAGCGGCGTCGGTCGGTCTTGTTCGTCCGGTCGGTCGGCGAAGAGCGTCTGTCGGGCTCTCTGTCTGCACGCCATGTCCGTTGAGTTGACCGACGAAAGTGCTGACGGAAGCAATTCGCATACTTCGTCTCAGAAGAGAGAACTCGATCAAGACCCTTCGAAGGGAAAGGCGAAATGGCTGGAAAAACCAAAGAAACTGTTCAAATCGTTGAAGTAGTACCTGGCTAAGCGTCCAAGATATTAGGCAGCTACAAGGTCACGACTACCTTGACATCTGACTGACCTCTGGAATTCTGACTGACCTCTGGAATGACCTGGATCTTTTGCGGATTGATTTTGAAGTACCATCGATTGATACCTTGGGTATTAGAACTGGTGCTATAGAAGTGCATTATTATTATTATTATTATTATTATTATTATTATTATTATTATTATTTCATTTACATGTTCCTTGTAAAGCACCCTTGACTTTGGCCGTTGCTGTGTTACGGCGCTATATAAATTGTCATGTACAATAAAAAATAATAACAATATATATATACGCAAATTATCGCGGCAAATAACAATTCCCTCAATTATTGTAAATCAGAATATTTATTCAAACCATTATTTCCATAAAATATCATACGAGGTTGTTCAGATAATGAGATGAGATCTTATGCATATGACACGGAAAATGCAAAACTGTAAATCAACAACAGAAATAAGAGGAGAACATCGGAATTGATTAAATCGGGAGATTTAACTTTTAATATCGACACAAAACTTCCTATGAAATCTTTCCACAACAATCGACGGATCTGGTTAAGGTCTTCTTTTATCGGGGGTCCTACAATAAGCATTCGATTTATTAGACGTTATTGTCTGCCGTTTAATTCGCCAGGTGGCGCTGCGTCTGTCGTAAGAGAGAGAGAGAGGGAGATTGTCGACTTCTTTGTGTTATGGGGAGATGTGTTCGTGGCCTTCCGCTCCGTATCTTTGTCTATTATTCGTCGTCTGATGAGAGATTTTTCTTCGCGGAAAATATTTGCAACCTTTGTCTAAAGCGGTTGTCTAGTGAAAACAGCAAATGCAGAATTCAGGGCAGGTAGGACTGAGGTAGGTCCTGCAAAGGATGACCTTCATCTCCAATCATCGGCGAAAACGATTTACCTTGATTAGTCCTCACCTTTTTAAGACGAAACCTACCGTTCAATAAATTTTCGTCGATTCGTGTTACAATTTTTTCCTAATTAAAGACTTCTCTATTTTTAAGGGGTTGACTGGGTTAGGGCGTTCAGGCCCTTATGCGCAAATTCACCCCCCCATGCATTGGCAAACAGCAATGAATCCCGTGATCTCTGACCCAGATATGGAAGGAGGCTTCACCCCGGGGGGGGGGTGCTGCAGAAATCGTTTGCGTTGGGTGTTCGGGAGCGCATGCACTCCACTCCGAATGATTCACCAATCGCTGTTCGACGGCGTTTTAGTAAGTAAGGTAATTTTGTCAGTTGGTTCTTACGGCGATGACGGCGACTCTCGGCTCCTTCGAAATGTTCTTCCCTTGAGTTATTCTTTCTGACTTTGCGAACTGAACCAATCGCGATGCAACGGTAGAATGGATATTGTTGTCCTTGGCAACATCCTCCTGTGCAACAGTAACCATCTTACGTCTACTGCTCGGCTCCCTCTTTCTCACTCACTCACTCACTCACTCACTCACTCACTCACTCACAACATTACACAAGTGATGGCAATAGTCGCTGCTATAATGCATTTGCTGTCTACAATGCAGAAGACAGGACTTTCACGTACGGACTCTTTAAGAAGTAGACCAGGATTTGATCTAGGCCGTTTCCGGGGAAAAATTGCCCTTCCCCGGAAATTTAGGCATACTGCATCAACTAACAGCAGCCCCCTAGCTGATTTTCCCCCGGGTCTTGTCAGTTTTCCCCCGGAGTCCAGAGTCTATATTAAAGACTGAAGAGGACGTTGCCTTTCGAAGAAGACGTCGCCTGCATTGTTAGCGCCTGCAATGATGTAAACAGAATAATAATAATAATAATAATAATAATAATAATAATAATAATAATAATAATAATAATAATAATAATAATAATAATAATAATAATAATAATAATAATAATAATAATAATAATAATAATAATAATAATGTTTTCAGAGGAAGACAGCGACGCTTTTGCTGACCGCAACCCAAGGAAAGTGAAGCAGTTCATTGGCAGAAAGTCTTTCGTCAACGTTCACCTTTAGAAGACGTCCGATCAAATTCTAAAATGACACAGGTACACCATGCAGGTAGAACGCGCTTAACAACCCTCCCCCCACCCCCCGCGGCGGATTGGACGTCGACCACAGCGTCTACCTGGATTTCAAAAGATAAATCTCAAAAGAACTCATAAACTGTGGATTGAGTTCTTGGGTCATTCAACACTATTTGTCTCTTTATATGCACAGTAGGGGGGTGGGTCTCGTTGCCCCACATTTGCTGCTGCGATGGCCATTAAGTAGACAAAAGAGGAAGCGTGTAGTTTAATGGAAACTGTCGGTTATGTAAAGTTAAATACTCCGATTACGACAGATTCCAGTCTCAGTTGACATCAAACAGATATCCAAAGAGAAAATTTTGGACAAAGACAGATGAGTTCCTCCATCCCTCCTCCTCCCCCTCCCCTACCAGAGGAAAAATAGACTCGCGTTAAATTCTGCATGCAGACAAGAATTCTCCTTAAAGTCGTGTGTGGTGGGTGTAGGCCTACGTTTGTGTGGTCGGGGGATAATTACCTTTGCGGTGTCTGAAATGTTGTTCCAGAATGGATCCAAGAATTCGAATTTTCCCGATTGTATCTTGTTAAATAGTTCCTCGCTGTCGTTCGTTTCACTGAATTAAAGCAATTCTAAAATCAGCTGCGGTAACAGTGGCATCACTGACTAGACTTGCCGCGTGGGGCTACAAGTCTATCGTTAACCTAACATACGTCTAGAGCCATGCATAGACATGTACAGATAACACGACCCATTCTGACTAATTCACTTCTATTTCAGGCTTACTAATAGGCCTACACTCAAAAATTTTCTACCTCAGACGGTTTAAGTGCAAAAGATGTCGACGCCCACAGAGGCAGTCGTCGACAGATGATTAACGGGCAAAGGGTCCTTCGTCCTCCCATAAAATTAAGCACTGTCTAAAGCTCACCTGGAAAATGGCGGAAATCCACAAAGAAGAATGTAGATTATGACTCCTACAGACCACAGGTCGACCTTGAGACTATAACTGACAAGATAAAACAATGGCACACTCTAAAGAATGAGACACACTATGGAGAGAGAGAGAGAGAGAGAGAGAGAGAGAGAGAGAGAGAGAGAGAGAGAGATGACAGAGCCTATATACATGAAGTCTCTCTCAACTGCGACTGTGATGAAATCGCGGCGTCTCGATGCATGACGTCAGCTGTAGGCGTGACGTCGTCATCGTCCTGCCCTAGAGAACCTGTCGGTCGTGACTCGTGAGTGAGCGCATGCGCCGCACTGCCACTGACCCTGTTTCGGCGAGTATTTCCGGAGCGATGTAAGTGGGAGTGCCGCAGACCGTGAACAGCGGTTCCGTGACTTCGGTCGCCAACCCAAAGTCCCCGAGTTTCAGGGCCTTAAATCCATCGCCTCTTTCATGAACCTCAGAAGAAGAAGAAGAAGAAGAAGACGACCAAGAACTAATTAAGAACGTCTCATTCGATTTATTAATAGACTGACGAAAGATCAAATCAAGGAATTCTACGAGAAACTAAAAACACAGCAACTAAGGCGTTTTTCACTCCAGTCTAGGCCTATATACAGTGTACATATGTATATATAATGTATGTATATATATAATTATGATAATGATTAAACTGATATGATATTCACATATAAGTTAGCAATGCAGAGCGGGTGTAGTGGTCGTAGGAGGCAGTGGCGTAGCCGAGGGGGTTTGGGGGTTAAAACCCCCTTTGGCCGCCGAAAAAAATATTTTTATGAGTTTATATGCATTATTTTTATTTTTGACGCGTTTTCGGGGGTCAAACCCTCTTGGCTATAGACGGTAAAAGTTTAAGCTAGAGGCGAGGACCTTTTTTGCTTGTCAGCTAAAAAACTAGAGGTGATAACGGTTTTTTGCTTGTCAGGATTTTTCCAAAGTTGGTCACGATCAAAACCAAAAACCAAAACCCATCCCCTTCCGAAAATCCTGGCTACGCAAGCAACTGGTAGAAGGGATGTTTTCCATACCAGAAGGTTTTCCAGTTTGATGTCCCTGTGGACGATGTTGAGCGAGTGGAGATAGGACACGGCATTCGCCAGGTGGAAGGTCATTCCGCTTGCGTCACGTTCAGAGTACTTGGTGGCTGCGGCGATCGAATCAAGCAAATCCCCTCCCTACATCATCATCATCATCATCATCATCATCATCATCATCATCATCATCACCGAGATTCCCCTCCGTTTCCTAGTACTGTACAACTCAGGCCTTCGACTGTCTACTCTCCACAAGGGGTTTCTCATTATAAATAATTAATCAGTAAGTAAATACTAATAGCATATCCTGGACGCTTACAATTAATTACACAGCAGTTGATTATTGTAAAGAGTGGGATGCTGTTATGCAGCAGCGGCAGCAGCAGAAACTGCGGCTTCTAATTGCGAGGTGCGTGTCACTCGCCGTGACGAGTTCCATGACGAGGTAGAGGGTGTCGGATGAGTGAAATTCGTCGATCAACTGGACGATGTTCGGGTGTTTGATCTTCCGGAGGATCGAAACCTCGTTCTCAATCATTCTCTCGCGACCTTGACACTTTGTCTTGTTGACGATCTTCAGAGCAAACGGAAGTCTTCTGGCTCTACACAAATTCACGGCATATAGAATGTCACATTCGACGCATGCGCGGTGAAGCAGAATTCTTAATTGCTTCATTCTGCTAAATAGGTTATTTCTAAGAGTTAATGACAACATTTTGACATGCGTGTAGAGCGGATCAGTGCATCTGAGGAGGCGGATCTCACTTCTCTGTACACTCTTTGACGATTGCAAAGTTGCCTTCGCCGATCACGTGACCGATTCTGTATTTGACCCGCAGTTGCTTCGGTTCTGTTTAGAGAAAAAAACAGAACACGGGTCACGTGATCAGAGTCTAGTCACGTGAATTGCAGACATTGAAATGAAAGGTCATCGTTTGGTTTTTAACGTTCGCCGTTTGCAGGAGCATCAGCCTTTGGTCACTCGCATAAACAGCATTGGGCTATTCCAGGGAAAACCGAGCCAATGGCGGGGGCAAGACCCCTGTCTCCCCACACCTTCGTCGCCATGGCAACTGCAGCAATTGCACTGATGTTGTTCGGAGTGAATAGTGCAGGTGCGTGCAGCTGCGCTCTCTTTCCCTCTGTTTTTCAACAGACGAATTTGGCCTAATTCGAACCTGTAGAGGCCCTCGCCAACCGGGCAACAGTCGCCATCAGCAGAGGCGCCGAGAGGGGCAGGGGCCCCGGCGGGTCCGTGGTTAGGGTTAGGGTTGAAGACGCTGAAGTCGGTTGGAGAGAGGGGCAGAGGGCCCCTGACTGTTCTGCCCAGGGCCACGGAATTTCTCTCGGCCGCCCTTGGGGCGTCAAAGACCAATCGATCTAAACAATGAAGTAGCAAAGTTCTTGCGGATCCTGGAAACCCCCTTCGATTTTAAAACCCCGGGCGCTCTTGCGATATTTGCATATTCGCAGTTTCGCACTCCTATTATTACAGAGACCTACTAATGACAAAAATGACTTAATATTAAACCATAGAGTCATTTGAGTAGTGTTCTACTTTTAGGCTAAATTGTCAACGCTCTTCATTACATTCTGAATATTTGAAAGTACAGCTGCCAGGGCACTTTGACCACCTGCACTGGGAACGGTGAGTGACAGAATAGAGGAAGTGCGTTTGGAAGAGCTCATACCTTGGTGCTGTTCTCTTGAGAGTCTCGAATCGATTCGACGCGTCACGTGATACTTGAAACGAAGAGACAGAAAAAACAACCATTCAATGCATGACAACAACAACAGAAACCAAAGGGAATGCACGGCTTCAAAACTACAACTGATGATGATGATGATGATGATGATGATGATGATGATGATGATGATGATGATGATGATGATGATGATGATGATGATGATGATGATAGATAGATAGATAGATAGATAGAGAGAGAGAGAGAACTTGTGTGTGTGTCTTAACGGTTGATTTGCTGTTCGTTGAAGTCTTTTGGCGAGCACTTGATGATGGGACGCTTCGGTTCCTCGACTGATGAAGATTCAGCGACAGATGCCCCGACCCCTCCCCACTCTCCATTTCGCACCCAGACTCTGTCAATACCAATGACGACGATTACTACTGGTGCGCAAACAACGGGTGCGCAAACTCCCAGGTGCGCAAACTGCTGGTGCGCATACTAATGTAAACCTCATCATCACTACGACGACGACGATGATGATGACCAGGGTTATTTCTAGAAGTATCAATTTGAGAGAGGGGGTGTCGGTAAATTCTTGGGGTCCCCTGCCAAAAAAGTCTGGCAAGCAAAAAAGGTCATTCCGTAGCTGAAACTGGGCGGGGGTGTCGGTCTCAAAATGGGGGTGTTAGGGGGTGTAAAATATCTCTGATGATGACTACCGCTATTGTCGCGGAGAAGACTTCTGGCAGACTTCGTCATTCGTCCGTTGAATTTTGTTGTCGATGAAAACGAAGAGGTCGTTTGGCGATTGGGACGAGACAAACGCCGATTGGACGAAGAACGACCGAAACTCAACTCCTGCAGCTCTACAACAACGACGACGACAACAACAACGCATGATGACACACGCAACGACGACGACGCCTCTATAACAGTCATTTTCAGTGGATTTGAACTTCAGCGCAGTGTGATGAGATAAACGATGGTTTTTGTTGCTCGAACGAAGACAGACCTTTGTCGCAGAGTTCAAAGTCTTCGAGAGAAGGTTTTCTTTCGTTGATGTAAGCCAAGAAGACACTGTCCTCTCCAAATAAATCGCGCAGGTGAGTCACCTGAAAACACAACACAGTGTTCACCTGTCAGGACACCTTTGCCCCTGCAATGCTTTCAGTCGTCCAGAAGTTGACTGTAGGCTAAAATTTTCAGCATCACCTTAGAGACTTATAGAGAAGCTGTTTGACCTTTGGAAGGTCATGTATTGTTCGGTGAATGCGAAAGGAGCAAAGCTACGTACATAATGGCGCTATATAAGCGTCGTTCGTCTTCGCACCTGTTTGCCGGAAATGCTGTACATCTTCCGGATGCTTCCAAAGTCCGGCTTGACCAACTTGGTGACGTCAGCAAGGACCTGATGCAGCGAATGAGCTGTTCTTCGGTTGAGGAGGAGCCGATAGCACTTCCGGGGCTTCCTTCCCTTCTGGATGACGGAAACGAGGCGCGGATGAACGAACTTCCGGTCGCCGTCTGTTTCCACTTCCGGTGATGACGTCATCGGCGCCTGCGTCGACGGAGGAACGAAGGCGGTGGAACGCGTGGATCTGGAGGAGAGGTGACCGCTGGTCAGGTGGAAGACGCTTCCCTGGTTGAGATTCCAAGAGGGAAAACTGGACGTAGGGTATTCGGCCCGATGGAACGTTGGCGTGCTGCTGCAGACGTAACTGCAGCCTTGCTCCAGCTGTCCGACGGACGTTATCCTTCGCGTTCCGTCAACGGTGAAGATGTACCTGACGCCCTTTGGCAGTACTCTCCTGTCGCACATGGGGCTGGCCGTGAGATCGGCCATGAGGGAGTCGAGGGTGGGGTACCTGCCCTTGGACACGGCGAAGAGCAGCCCGGCGTAGAAGCGGTCGCCGTTGCGGTAGAACCGAACCTTCTTTGCCATTCTCTCTCTGGTGACGTGGAAGATGCTCTGGTGGAGGAGGAGGAGGCAGCTGGTGTCCTCCGGTGGTGACGTCATCTGCTCGTTCGGGTCTCTGAGCACAGATTCCGTGTGAGCCTGGCTCAGGTAAGAACGAGACTCAGGTGGAAGCGGTGAGCACGGCATCTCCGTCTCCTTCATTCTGCCTCTTCGGTTGACTTTGGAAATGGTTCTAAAAGTGGACAGATGTTGTCTGATAAATAAAACAACAATTCGCTCAGCAGAACTCCCAACTGCACAAATAAGCCTTCCGTTGGAATTCAACTGAATGAAAATAATTGATTCAACCCACTTCTTCTTCATCGTCGTCCTCATCATCATCATATTGTTGCATTTGTTGCACTGAACTCAAAGTTAAAATCAAATATTACTGACAATTAATTAATTATAACAGGATGTGCAAATTTATTTAAAAATTCACCTTTTCTTATGAAGACGTTTGTAATTGACTCTGTCTTAGAATAACAGTCGAACTTTCACCCCCAGAGACTTAGTCCGAGGTCATTCTTAATTTACAAATTTTTAACAGGAAACCAATTGGGAGGAAAGACTTCTGGAAGTGCAGAGCGACCTCTGCCGTGGGCAAAACGATCTGTCCTCCGGTCGGCGTCATCTGTTCTCAGCAGAAATTGTCACCCTCTTTAATAGCAGCCCCTATTCGACATGCGTTGGGGGTGCTAGTTCCCCTAACCCCTCTCCGCTGGTCAAGGGCAACTCCAGTGGATCGAAATATAAGGGCGGTAGTCGTCTGATCACACCACGGCCCTTGAAATCGGGCACTGAATTTGACCACTCGAAAAGCATTTTACATTCGAATGGAACGCATCAACTAGATATAGACTATCCGTATGTGCTTATGCTATGCAAGTTTATTGGTTGTTGGTTCATCACGAGATGACTAGCATAACCCGTTAGCCTTATACACAAACTGACAAAGTAAAAATTGCAATTAACATCGCAGTCGTAAGACACGTGACTTATCACGTGACGTTAGCGGCCATGACAGCCTCTACAGTCGGCATTCTCCGTTTCACTCATCGAAATCCAAAACACGTCACAGAAAACGCAGACAATTCTCTGACGTCATTGTCGGTTAAGTCGCTTCGATTCCGTTTATTATTAAGAGACGATGACGTCATATATTCAGTCTCTTCCTCCGTCGATCATAATTTTTCGTTACGAAGTCGTTAAAACGTCCAGGAAGGCGATGGCGATCAATCGGCACGCTATGGGACTGGCCGGGGGGGAGGGAGAGGACCAGGGCGAGGCGGGGCAAGAGGAGCTGGGGAGGGAAAGTGGGCCACGCGCATTGCGCCTGTGGAGGATGCAGGGCAATGAATAATACATGCGCCATGCAATCCACTTGCAAACAGCACCTTCGAATACATGCACTAAGACGATATGCTAAAAGACATCAGCACCACCATCATGCCTCTCTCTCTCTCTCTCTCTCTCTCTCTCTCTCTCTCTCTCTCTCTCTCTCTCTCGTAATTTAGGCAATCAATTTCATATGAACATTTAATTAGTCTATATATGATGAAGAACATATAGAATAAGCAAGATTGCTTTTAAGATGAGAAACTTATCTCTATAGTTGTGTCGTTGTTGAGTACTTGAGGGTTAGGGTGGTGTTTTTTTACCTTAATCAGTCGGAATTTGGTGGTAATTAATTCTTAGCAAACGGAGATGTCGCTCCGCCTAACGACTGCTGTCGTTTGACTGTGTTCTTTATGAGAAACTGACATGAAGATAGGAAAACAAAGTCAAAAGTCTTCGTTCGCTGGACTTCATCAACGGACCGATCCCAGATTCTGCTCAACAATGACTGATGCCGACTCACAATATTATCATGGAAAAGACCAACACCCTGTGGACGGAACACCCTGTGGACGGAAAGACTGAATGTGTCTTCGAATAGGTTCATGGTTGATGGCACACAATATGCGACCCCATCAGAGGCGGTGGCACGTTACCGCCCCCTCCCTCCCTCCCTCCCTCCAACCCCCACTCCCTCCGGTGGAAATTCAAACGGAAGAGACCATGAGCCACCAATCATTGACCGAATTGTTAGCCTATTGCTACGAATGGAATGCATCTAATGCTGTTGTATATTTCGTTCAAGGCCTTCTCTTTGCCCCTCCTCCTGCCCTCCCGGCGATATCTTAACGGAATGTATAGAGACAAACCTCGGATGATAATGTTCGTTGACTGAGTTTGGGATTTCCTCTTTCCAGCATCCGAACGAAGCGCTCAAAGCGAATAGAGAATCTCTTTAGGGCTATTATTTCTCTTTGATTAGAAAAGACGGCGACGGTTTTTTCTCTTCTGCGAAAACAAGATTTCTAGTTGACTGCATTCTAATTAGATGTAAAGAAATTGTCAACGAAGACTTCTAATTCAAACAATGCAATTAATAGCTTCGGTTGCTATGGTTTCCGTTGACATGGCGTCCGTCCGACTTTGCAATCACGCAGTCTGATCTTGGAATGTGTTCCTTCTGACGCAAGACAGAACCACGGACCAAATGCATTAGGCCTACATTAACCCCTTAACCGTGTATTTAACTGTAACCCAATGTAAAATGGACGGATATATCCGGGATCCCCAGTTAAGGGGTTAACCAGGTTAAAAGACTGAAACAGCAAAAGTTTCATTGTTTAGACAGAATTTTGTGACACTCGATTCTTAAAATTTTCAGTTGAATTTAACAGTTTTAAAGTTAAAAACCCGCGTTTAAATTATGACTTGAACAGCAAAGGCACCGTTTCAGTTTAATAATAATAATAATAATAATAATAATAATAATAATAATAATAATAATAATAATAATAATAATAATAATAATAATAATAATAATAATAATAATAATATAATAATAATAATGCTTTGATAATATAATTATGTCATATTGGTTCGGAGCTGCCACCTGTTGAGTGAAATGGCCTCAGTGAATTCACGCGCTGCGCTTTTCCTTTGACTGATTTCTGGAATCCATGTTGTCTTCTGTCGATTGACAACTTCTGAGCATTAGGCCTACAACCGGCGCTACATAATTATTATTGCTATATTTTCAGGAAGATATTCATATATGTTTGTTTTCAGATGATTTCTTTGCTTTCTGTTTTAATTTCATTGTATTTATATAACATTGCAAGTGTCAAGTTATAGTTTTTGAATACAGTATTCGGAATTAAACAGAAATGTAATTCCATTTTGTCTTGTTAAAATAATTCTCTGAAAACATAGAACATCAGTCTGGGACTTTTTCCAGAACTTACAACATTTCCCATTTTATCCAGAGCGCTTTCCAGATGGATCCAGCTGCCATACTATGGCCCATAGGAGGCCAAAAGGTCATCAAACCACCCGAAGTAAGCAACAGCTATATACACACACACACACACACACACACACACACATATATATATATATATATATATATATATATATATATATATATACGCAGCAGTGTAAGAGTGGGATGTAATTGTAATAATTGCAGTCAATCGTCGATTTCCGCCATTTGTCGCAGGAAGTTTAACTTATGTTTATATAATGTGTGTGTGTGCGCATGTATATATATATATATATATATATATATATATATATATATATATATATATATATATATATAAGTGCATGCGTGTCTTAATGCTGTTCACACACATATTTTTATGCCCTCCACAGTGTATATTCTATATAATTATTATAATTCCGCAAATGCAGACGTAGACTTGGGTATATAAAGTGAAGCGGTTAGTCCAGAACACAAGTCAAATATGATGTCGTTGGAGTCTAAGAGATCGGCCTCAACTGAGTCACTCAGCAGTCTCGTCTTTGTCGTTGTAGTCGTTGCTCTGACAGGTAGTACGGCGTCGGTGAGACTAATCGCCCGATTCACCCGTCATCATCATCATCATCATCATCATCATCATCATCATCATCATCAGCAGCAGCAGCAGCATAGCATAGCATAGCGTGTGTCAATTGGTTGTCGTAGACCTTTGTTTCTGCTTCGGTCGATTTGCATTGACATTCGGCGATGATGACCTTTGTCTCGAACTGCGTCCATCATTATTTATGCGATTGAATT
This sequence comes from Metaphire vulgaris, assembly GCA_018105865.1. Taxonomy (NCBI): domain Eukaryota; kingdom Metazoa; phylum Annelida; class Clitellata; order Crassiclitellata; family Megascolecidae; genus Metaphire; species Metaphire vulgaris. Next base: position 18,417,453 of record CM030840.1, read on the forward strand.
CTAAGGACAGGCATCTTCTTCTTCTTCCTCCTCCTCCTCCTCCTTCTCCTTCTCCTTCTCCTCGTCTTATTCTTCTTCGCATCCTCTCCGAGTGTCTGATCTTAGTTTTGTTGTCGTTCTAAGTCAGAGATTGCCGTGCGTTCACTCAATTGGAACGGCGTGATGGTCTGCTGGAGTGCAAGGAGCTCGGTCAGAAGTGCAATACGCTGTTTCGATGCTGTGGAAGAACTCACTGCTACTGGAACAATGGATTCACGTTGAGAAAGGCAAGAGACGCTGTCACAAGGGACTTCACATATTCTAATTTAATTGTTTTGTATTGTATATTATATTATATATATTATATACTATATATATATATACTGTATATATATACTGTATATATAAACAGGGTGGCGCAAAACCCGGACTAGTCACATTTAGGTTTGGCATTTAATATAGTCCGGTTTTTACGGCACCCTGTATACATATATATGCATGTGATTAAAAATATATATCATATCACATAAGTACCGAGGTTGGCAACAATTATGGAATGAACATCTCGTACAGTTATTAGGCATAAACGAATAATTAATCGGTTCTTCACTCAGAGAAGACAAACTTGGCTTGTTTCTTGGCTCTGTTATAAAGTCTGGCGTGTGCGTCAAATGCGTTCAGAAATCGCAGAAGTGTCAGCGTGACGTCCAGTGCTGTGACCCCCTCATCTGCCAGAAGTCCAACGCCTACCACACAGACGGCACCTGTGACGACAAATACGCACCTGGCGCCGAATGCCACGACGGCGACCAGTGTGTCAGCAACCGATGCAAGATTACATACGTCTACGATGTCCTAGGATACGGCGGAAAATGCGCTTGAGGAAAACAGCACGCCGTGCGATCAGCTTCCATCGCACTGTCCTTGGAACGGAATCGGATTTCGAGATAAAAACAGCAGAAAATTAGTTATCGAAGGACTCCATTCACTTAGAAACATTAAATTTGCTTTAAAATTCCTCGCCTGTTGTCTTTTTGATCAGCGTGATTAGATCGTTTTATATCGGAAAAAACCTGCCTTCAGTTGGAAGTACAAAGTCAACACTTGCCTCGCTGTCTGCTTACATTTGTAAGAACACTTTTTCAATACAGTAGAGCTTCGTTATAAATGGCTCATTTATAGCGTATATGCTCGGTTATAGCGTACCGCAAAGTACGGTCCTGTGTGATGTATTACCGTATTGGATGACATTGGATATGCATTTAACAGACCCGCTAAGTACGTTATAACGAAGTTATACTGTTTTACCAATTGCAGCAGCGAAGTTGCACTTGGTTAAATAGAGCTATATAAGTGCCTGTACTTAGTACCAGCGTTGCCATAGATTCAGGATTTGGCAAGGAGATGACATTGTGGAGGTTCTGTACTGGCTTCCAAGCCCATCGACTGGTGGCAGCGGGTGATGATGATGATGATGATGATGATGATGATGATGATGATGATGATGATGATGATGATGATGATGATGATGATGATGATGATGATATGGTGGTGGTGGTGGTGAGTTTTCACGGGGCGTTCACTTTAGATGTCCTTGATGATGCAGCGGTGAATTCACCGTTGCGCTCCGCTGAGCAGGTCATGGCTGAGAGACTCTAGTGACAAAACTGACAAGCGTCTATTGGAACAGACACTTGTTAATCTGAGTTAAGACTGCGTGCTTAGAAGACTTCGCCCCTGCGCCTACACATCCGCCTTTCGACGCTACAATAGAAAGCTAGCGTATCGGATCTTGTCTTCAGCCATCGTCGCTACGAGGGTAGACCAACATATCGGAGGCTATTACTTTATCATCTTAAATTCATGCTCCGTGTTTTTCTCTCCAGAGCGTTTCAATAGTCAGGTCATTTAGTGAGACAGTTTCTGCTTGGGGAAAATGACTTTTCAGCGCAGCTAAAAACCACAATGAACGCTTTAGAAGTGCAAATGTTTTCCAAAAGCAAACGCATTCATTTCTCATCCACTCACTCGCCAACATACTTACTTGATTGGCAAGTACGAATGGCGTCCGTCAAACTGCTAATAATTGACTCACAAAAGTCATAACGAAGATATTTTAGGAATTTTACTTTAGCCCATAATAACACTAGCTCTCCCACCATGCTGTGTCATGGTCAGCGTGTGTTCAGCCTATAGAGAGCCCTGTGCTGCAATGCTTTGCTTCGGTGCACCAGAGCGCTACAGAGCGCTACAGAGCGCTACCTCTAGAGCGCAAGCCAACGCTTAATGTCTTTTACGAAGACACATCGATTGGATTCTTCGAAACGTCCGAAGTCCGGGATTAAACGGGACAGAGTTAACAATGGGAAATAGATAGAGATAGGAGGAAATTCTCTGTAAGCATTGCTGCGACGTCTTAATGTCTGTAAATATTTCATAGTCGTCAGCTACACGAAATCAAGCGGCTGAATTGCTCTGCGCGCTTATCGAATAAGAGGAAATCACAGCAGTCACACTGACATCATTACTCAACAGGGGCGTAGCCGGGAATTTGATTGGGGTATAATGTGATTAGGAGGTTTAAATCTTTAAAAATTTTGAAAATCTTAAAAAATATATTTAAAAATTTAAGGTAGTCTGATTTTCGTGGGGTATATATACCGATATACCCCCCGTCGCTACGCCTCTGTTACTCAAAGGCATCTAACATGTGGTCACGTGAACATCAATCGCAACATAGAACACTGAAACAGGCGATCTTCAGATGACGTCATCACACGGTGCAACAAGTCTATGCTTAAGTCTATGCTTAAGTCTATGCTTAAGTCTATGCTTAATGACATTGTAAGTTTTGCTGTAGTCTAAACTTTGCTTCTACAGTGTACGTTACTGTAATGCATTTAGGTTGACGAGTGACTTACACGATTAATTTGTAAAACTAAAGGCTAATGTTAGACGCTCATTTCCCGCTAACTATCTCAGAGGAATAAAACTAGTTCAATACAACTGACCGAAAATACTAAGAATCGGTTTTCAATTTCAAAAGCAGTCGTTAGAAACAACACAGCGTCCTCTTTTTCGGTATTTTAAATGCCGCTGGTTAATTGACTATAGAGTATATGGGAGTATAGAGGCTATGGGAGATGTCTGACTGCGGCTGTTCTCTGAGAGACCTCTGTTCCTCTGCGTCTCTTTGTTGTTGGAATTAGCCGTCGTTACCTGCGAACTAATTGCCTTCGCTTAGACCTTAGAGACCTTCCAACCGCATCAAACATTCCGTTTCTTTTCTAATTGTAAATGCGATCATTATGTGGCAACTTCAGACAAAGTCGTCTTCTCTGCTCTTTTGCGAAACCCTCTAATGACAAACTAATGACTCGACCCAATTGCCGACCGCCAAAACCCACGTGACCGATTTATCGAGTACTATTTCAGCCAATCATCGTCGTGTAATTTGCTCCTGTGTGTGTGTGTGTGTGTGTTCTGTTGAGTGTCGGTGGAAGTATCTTCGTTTGAATGCGGCACTGTCTGTCGCCGTTTGTTGCTGTTCAGATCGCGACCATTAAAAATGTCCTGATTTATATAGCGACCATTTTGGAGGAATAAGTCCTCCTCATCGGGTTCCAAGAAGTCACTGAAGATGAAAATCTGCAGTGGCAGACATCTTCACAGTCACCGACAGTTGTTGTGAGGACAAAGCGCCCTCCTAAAGGCTAATACAAAGCATGCGATGCCAGTGAACCGTTTTTGCGTGGGCGTGGCGAGGGAAGCAGGAACGAGGGAATGACAGGTGCAGCCTTTTGGACTATTTGCTCAGAGAATGCAAATAAATTCAGTTTAGTTCATTTGTTCAACATCGGTTTTTGCACTCACGTGCACCCCCACCCCATCCATTCATCTCCCGCCCCTCTCCTCCCCCGCCAGACCATGCACCCCATCTCACAGAAACTGCCGGAAAGGTATCGCGTCCAGGTGAAGCACATGCAAATCAGTGCCTTTGGCATTAGCATTCGAAGTGCAGCAGTGGCCCTCTGGTGAGCGCTGTAGGCATTGCTCAAAAGACGACGACGCTCAGTCGATCGAAGTTGTTTGTTATTACAGCAAGTCCCTCTCTCTCTCTCTCTCTCTCTCTCTCTCTCTCTCTCTCTCTCTCTCTCTCTCTCTCTCTCTCTCTCTCTCCGTAAATTGACAGCCAACTTTTCAGAGAAAGAGTAGGGTCAAGAGGAGGAGGAGGTGGAGGAGGAGGAGGAAGATGAGGAGGACGAGAGAGAGAGAGAGAGAGAGAGAGAAAGAGAGAGAGAAGGCTGTGACTAACTTGGTCTATGTATGCCCATATTAGTTTATTAGATCCGAATGACTTCAATGAGGCGTTCCACCTTGATTTTTACAGTACTATAGACATAAAGTCCTAAAGTAGCTATAAAACAATAAATTACCGGTAGTCTCTCTGCCTGTCTCTCTGTCTGTCTATGTCTCTCTATGTGATCCTCTGCTCTACAGATGCACATTGAACCAGAGTGGGGTTTAACTCCTTGGTCCTAAAAGCAATTTGACGTTGGAAAGAAACGACGAGTAGAATATTAATTGTGATTGAATCGAGCATTTATATGGCGCAAAACACCCTGCCCAGGCCAACGCCCGCCCAACGTAAGCCTTAGTCCGACGACGTGGCCCAGGGCTTGTTCACGGCTGTCAGTTCTCACTCAGTAATGCACCAAAAACATTTCTTTTCGCATGAAAACCATTTTGACGTCCAATATGCTTCGTCTCTTTCTTAGCGTCCGAGGACACTCAGAAACACGAGAAGCTGTCGTTTGGTCTTCTAGCGTCCTTCCTCTCTGAGCACCGCCTCTCTCTCTCTCTCTCTCTCTCTCTCTCTCTCTCTCTCTCTCTCTCTCTCTCTCTGTGTCAGCCGAATGATGCTTTGTGCATAAACGGCGGCCTATAGTTTAGACCAAAAACAGCTGCGTCTTTTTCTAGTATAGTAGGCATCAGGGTCTCAGAGGCCCAAATAGGCCTACTTCAATGGGATAGTACTAAGTCTTGCAAATAAATAACCAGACGACGTAAGAATAATAAGAATAGGCCGCCTTCGGACCCCTGCGTGTTCTCAAACGGCGCCTAACTATACATACAGAGGTCGGAGGAAATTCGTTGTAAGATTCGACGAATTGAGAACACTGTGTTGACAGCGGCAGCGTCGTATGTTCGGATGTCACAAGAGGTCGTCTTTGCGTCGGTTGTCGTGAGGAGGAAATCAACTGAAAGTCTTCGAAGAGGATGAAAATGCTTTCCGTCGCCATTTTGCTGATCGTTTTCGTCTCTTTCGATTGGTCGTCTGCTAATGATGGAACGACGAGCGCCGGAGAAGGCGATGACGTCATCACAACAGGTGGCAGCAACGCTCTCGGGAACACTTCGGATGGACTTCGATGTCACGTGACCGCCACCGATCCGTTCCTGTCGAACAAGGTGAGGCGTCTTCTGAAGGAGGAGAAGGTGAGCCTCATAGAGTACAGGCTCAGATTCACCAACACGTCCGTAGCTCCTCTCAGCGGAAACACCGGCATCGCCTACAAGCTGGACAAGTGGTCGAGGGTGACGACCTATCAAGGTCAAACACTGCTCAGTCTGGCCTTCAACTACGGCGTCCTGTCCATGGAGACTCTGACGCTGGGAACACAGGTCCTCGACGTCCATCTGACGGATGATCCTCACGGATGCATCGAATCAGCAACGGAGACGGAGAAGACGGAGGCCATCAAGTACCTTCTGATGCGCGACTTCGACCAGAACAGTCGGCTGCCTAAACTGGTCGAAGAGGAGCGCGTCTGTCACGAAGTGATCTTCGAGAGCGCTGGTTACGCCATCTTCCGGGACCAGTGCTACTTTTCCAATCCAAACACAAAAGCAGTGGAAATAGACGCAAACGTCGAAAACGTCTGGTTGACGGTGCTCTATGTCCTTCTGTCCATCGTCCGATATGCTTTGATCTTCTTCGGTCCGTGTCTCTTCATTTCTTCCATTGAGCGAATGAGCAGCGAGCAGATCCCGTACGTAGTTAAACTCAAAGAGAATCTCCGTAAAACGGTCTTCTTCTCCACCGGAAAGCCCCCTCCTTCGTCCGCCGCCGCCGCCGCCGCCGCCGCCGGCGAAGAGGACCCGAAGTACAAGAAGGTCGTCAACCTCAGCAGTCAGAAGGGATTCCCTAAGCTCCAGGAGCTGATCAAACGCAATCCGTCGCTCGTGGGACAGGCGGTCAAGGTGAAGTTCAGTCAGTACGACATCACAGTCAACTACCGGAGACTTCAGATGGAGAATACCGTTGAGGTGGGACTGCTCCAGTCGCTCTACTCCGCCATCTTCCAGTGCAACATCCGCAGAGTCGGTCCGTTTCAGGAATGCTGTCGGAAGGACATGTTCAACAGGAGTCCAGACACTGACCGGAAACCAGGCGGCACTAAGCGGAAACTGCTGCCGTGGAGCAAGTTCTGGAAGAAGGCGGCAAAGGCGTCGATGGTCGTGCTTGTTCCCGTTCCTTACTACATCCGGCTGATCGTCTACTACCTGTGCGAACACGAGGAGATCATGACGCGTAAGGCTTTCATCGCCAGAGCCGGTCTCAGAGAGAGATACGAAACGACAGGCAGTCTCCTGCACTACCTCACCCCCACCCACCCCTTCTTCATCTCCATCTACGTCGTCTACTTCGTGACGGCCATTGTTCTCGCCGTTCTGCCGAAGAAGAAGAGAGACGGTCGCCTGTTGAAGGTCGTCGTCGGGTCGTTTCGCGACCTTCGAACGCTGTCGTGGACGGAGACCCTGAGCATGGTCACGTCGAACGTCATCTGGCCCCTGAAGCGCTTCGGCCTGCTCGGCTGCGTCGTGGGGCTCGTCTACTGGCCCATCGCCCTCCCGGTCACCCTAGTGGTGGCCGCCGTCTACCTGATCCCCACCATCTACCTGACGGTGCGAATGGCCTTCTACTCGCGGTCGGCGATATTCGAGCGCATGAGACGTCGCAAAAAGAACAAACCGTATCAGATCAGCACACGGACCGACAGAGGCATGCACCGCTTCGAAGCAGCCTCGCTGCTTGACCCAAAGACCGAAGGAGGAGGAGGAGGAGTAGGAGGAGTGGGTGGGGAGAAGGCAACGACCGTCGTCGACCAGGATGACGACTTAGCCCTCGACGAAATCGACAACGTCAACAGCCGCAGTCCACTGGACTCGCTGAAGGACAACATCTCTCTGGCGTCGTCCATCATCCGCTACCAGACGCGCAGCTGGCGCCGGACCCTCACCTACGTCGCCATCGCCGTGCTCTGCATCGCCACCCTCTACGGGGCGGTGATCGTTCTGTCGGAGGTGATCGGGTGCCTCGTCGAGGTCGTCGTCTTCACCATCATGGGCGTCATCGTCAACGCAGCGGCCCTTCTCAAGTACGTCATGCTAGTGCTCATGATCTTCGTCTACTGCTGCGACTGCTTCAACAACGTACACAAGAAGTACATCAAGCTGAACAAGGCGCTGTTCGGCGAGATCAAAGGCCGGATCAAAGACCTGTCCGACGTCACCAGTCTGCCGTCGTCTTTTCAGGAGAATCGCGGATTCAAGGCGCAGGAATTGAACGAACAGGCGTACTACGAGACCCCGGACGACGTGGCCAAGAAGCCGAGAAACCATTGGGACATCAACGACCTCGTTCTCTTCGTCGACAGCGAGGACATGCCCCGGATTCCGAAGATGCTCTTCGACCAGGTGTGTCAGATCCGCGTCGCCGGAGTCCCGGGTCCGGTCTACCGTGGACTGATCGAGGCGATGGAGCAGCTGATGAAGATCATCGTATTCATCGTCTTCGTCTTCATCGTCGTCCTCACCTTTGGCTCCGTCTACAAGGTCTCGACGACCAATCAGATGCTGGCGACGATGGTCGGGGGCTTCCTGCCGATGATGCTCAAGACGTTCATGGCGCCTCCGTCGCCGGACATCGAGATCGGAACCGTCAGCTTCAAAAGCAAACTGGACGAGGTCATCAAGAACTTCGTTCAGCCGTGGCCAATCTACGACCTTCCATTCGATTTAGTCACAGAGGCAGACGAAGCGACGAAGAAAGACACGGACGCAAACACTCCTCACCCTCCTCCTCCTCCTCCTCCTTCATCCGCTGCTGACGTCACCATCGATCCTTCTATCTCCTCAAATCCTCAGATGGGCTTCGTGATCACCATGGGAACCACAGGCGACGGCGATGATTCGAATGACGTCATGATTCCTCTGATAAACCTGCCTCATAGCAACAATAACGCTTCCGCCACGGACAACGGTTGCCAGGCAACGCCTCTGCCGACCTCTGCCGGCGAAAAGATAACTCGTTTTCGAGACCCTCTGACTAGCGAAGGCGGAAGTCAGCGGACGGAGGTCGACATTCTCGTCTATTTGCCGGACAAATACGAGGACACGTGGTTGGACGAATGGTCAGACATTACGTCCACAAACCGCTAAGAGAGAGCGGGAGAGGGAGAGGGAGGAAGAGGCACACTGTTAGACAGCATGCAACCTCCCTGAATCTCGCCATCTAATCGTAATCACCGAAAAACGCTCGTCTCCTATATTCATCTCCTTATAGGACGACGAGATAAAGACGCTGACAAAGGTGGACGCAATCAGTTATTACGGCCGCTGCAGACGCGGCTGGCTGCTGCAGGCACTGCTTTTTCAGATCCCCACCCCCGGAGTCCAGGAGTCTGACAGCAGCATCCTCCGAGAGACGAAATGCGTTGAGAGAAACGTCGCTCGTGGCGTCACACTCGTAGGTCTTCTGTTCATGACCGTAAGCAGTGGCGTAGCGAGGGTATCCGGCGCCCGGGGGAAAAGTCTACCGTTGGCGCCCCCAACACTGCTGACGAGCAAAAAAGTCGTCACATTGTTCTCGGCGCCCCTCCTCAAAAGCCTTCCGGGCGCCCCTCTTCGTATAGTGCTGACTAGCAAGAAAAAAAGGTCGTCGCACATGTTTCTTCTTTATTATGCATTTCACTTACCCAAATACCCTATTTTGGCGCCCCCCTACCTCGGCGCCCGGGGGCATATGCCCTTCCCCCGACCCCCTCGCTACGCCACTGGCCGTGAGTACTTCTGCCTCTCGCAGCGCCGAAGAACAGATAATTCTGCTGATCGCCGGGGATTTTGTTCACCGCAAATCATCGAAGACAGAGTCTGATTCGAAAGAAACGGACAACCTAAACGCCTTATTTTCTTCGCTGTGTCCCTGATTATACAGTAGTATTTTACAGGGGCGGTTCCACGTTGGGGATGACTGGGGATGCATCCCCCGCCGAACTTTTTTTGCTTGTTAGCGTTTTAGCAGCTACATGTCCGCCGGGTATTTTTTGCTATTTGCTTGTAAGCCTTTATCATGAAGTTTTATTTGCATTTGTCAGGCAAAACACTATTACTGGCCTTTGTGGCTTGTCAACCTTTTTCAGGATTTCATTTCATCTCCCACCAACTTTCTATGACTTCATTGCATCTCCCCACCAACTTCCTAAAAATTCCTTGCGTCCCCCACAAAGAATTCTTGGAACCGCCACTAGTATTTTAGGCCTATGTAGTAGTATTTTGGGAACGGATTTTGACCAAGCAGCTTCAGCTGACTACTAATACAGCGTATAACCAAAACACAGCAATAACCTCTTTTATACATATGCCTATTTAGTCTGCTATTAATTAAAACATATTAGGGTTTGACAATGTCTTTTATTTTATCGAATTAGGCCATTTTTCAATTGTTATCTCGAAACCAAAAACGAATGAATGACAGAAAATAATGTAGGCGTTGAATTGTTGGAGGACGGAATAGTCTGGTACCCGCTGCATTTGTGAAAAGCAGACGCCTGATTCAGTGGCGTAGCGAGGCAAAGTGCCCCCAGTGATGTTAACAAGGACCGACCCCCCAAGGACGAGGATAAGGACAAGGACTGAACCCTCAAGGACGAGGATAAGGACGAGGACCGACCCTCCAAGGACGAGGACAAGGACGAGGACTTACCCCGCAAGCACAAGGACCACAAGGATTGACCCCCAAGGATCAAGGACAAAGGACCAACCTCTGTCAGACAAAAAAGTCAGAAAGGAAAAAACCAAACACAATTTCATTTCAAATCACAAAATTAGAAAAGCAAAAATTTTTTTTAACATAATGTAGTCAACAGCAATGCTGCATTTCAAATGCGCCTCTGACTTTAGCCACCTAGCTATGTTACCTCGCTTAATTAAGAAATGTCAAGTTTAATAATAATAATAATAATAATAATAATAATAATAATAATAATAATAATAATAAATGAAAAGTGTTTCCAGCAGCTGATCAGTCATGCACACACGGTGAGGTCTAATTATGAGACCACTTTGCAAAAACACTCGTTCAACTGGAGCCGACGTCGTAGGGAAACAAAGAATTCTGCTAAAGAATCAACTGGTATTATAAAGGAAACAATGACTAAACATTTAGAGTAACTCAAAGCAAGTATGTAGCCAAAATATAAATCCACACACTACTCTTACCTTGGAACATAATTATCAGTACAATTGAAAATGGTATACAAGTAATTTGGTCCTTATAAGGACTTTTCAAGGACTAAGTTACAAGGACCAGGACAAGGACCGATCTGCAAGGACGAGGATAAGGACGAGGACTGACTCCCCAAGGACGAGGACAAGGACAAGGACTTCAAATTAGTCCTTAAGGAGTCCTTAAGGACAAGGACCAGGACAAGGATTAACATCACTGCCCCCCCCCCTCGAGGCGAAAATAGAAAGTGCTACCCTCAGTTGGTAGCGAGAGCATAGCCTAATTATTTATTCGTAAAGTTTATATTTGTTAAAATCTGTGAAAAGTTCGGAAATGTTACAAACCAAGTGTGAAAAAGTGGTTATGACCTTTTTTGCTTGTCAGACTTTACAGGACGAGGATGAAAGAGCATGTTTTCTGGAAACATAGAGACACAATTCTGTTATTTCGAATTTTTTAAACCGAAAATGCCGTCCCTAGCCCCAGGGTTAGTGCTGCCTGGGCCCCCTGGCCGCTGCGCCATTGGCCTGATTTTGTATTTCGTACCAGCAAGTTAAGAAAGCTCCATCGAGAAACGAAGAGGCCATCCATAACCTACTACAGTAAGTACGTCGAACATCACAATAGTTAATTCTACAGGTCTTTTTGAAACGTTCTAAACGACATCGCTATTTAAATTGTCGTCTTGTTCCATTTCTTCTTATTCCTCCTCCTCCTCCTACTCCTACTCCTCCTCTTCATATTTCTCGTCCTTCTTCATATAGGCCCTATTTTTAGTAGGCCTACCACTAGAACGAGTCTACGGTGTCTGAAGGCAAAGCCAGTTTTCCACTATTTCGTTAACTGTGATCGCATTGCCGTAAAACTCCTAATAGAAGCCGAGTCTCCAGCAGCCGGGGTGTGAAGTCATTTCTTTTAATAGAAGCCGGGGTTTGTATTGGAAGTTTTACGGTAGATCTATAGTAACCATAGTAACCATCGTCCAAAACTCAGTGAAAATGGTGGAAATTGGCATCAGCATTCCGCAAATGAAAACCTAGCTAGACTACTTCCAGTAAGAAGCAATATATATATATATATATATATATATATATATATATATATATATATATAGCCTATATTGCTGATATATAGACCTAGAAGAAAACGACAATGTCGTTTCCTTAAGACCCTCTCCTAGCAGTCTGCTCCGTTTAGCTAGAGGTTAGCTAAAGGGAGTCAATAAATTAATTTAGCAAATTTTACAATTTTTTATTTAGAAGCAAATCAAAATTAAAATTTCGTTGTAATCGAGGGCTAGAAGTTAGCTAAGCGCGGCATGGAGGGCGCCACAGGCCAAATATTGGGTGGGCCAACATGGCCTGTTTGAAATTAGACAATGCAAGGACTAGTGCTACAGTAGGCTATAGATATGCAAAAATTCAGAAGAGTGATGAAACGAATTAAAACCACATATTCTTGTGTCCCCATCTTTGCTGTGTCAAACCGTACTAGAATTGTCAATATATTCTTTCTCAATTTTTTTTCTAGAGCTTTCGAAATGCCACGAAAAATAATGAGCCATTTGAAACGACACTATACAAATTCTTTCAGAAATCTATTCTCTGTCAGGTTTTATAGACCACGAACATATTATAAAATTGATACCCTGCTTGAAATTGGACAATGTTAGTGCTACAGTAGGCTATAGATATGCAAAAATTCAGAAGAGGGATGAAACGAATTAAAGCCATGGAGGGCGCCACAAGCCAAACATTGGGTGGGCCAACATGGCCAATATTTCAGAGTCAAGACAGCGCAGCGAGAAATTCTTGCCGTTACGATCAATCGATCATTGAAAAAACAGTTGCGTGGTTATATAATAATATAAATATAATAATTTTGAACGGTCTTCCACATCTGTGACATCTCTCTTATATATTTGGCAATATTATGCCAATATATTGGGGATTTGGGGTTATTAGTTCCACAAAACATTGTAATTTGCCAATTGAAATTGGGCGGGCCAAACACATTGTGGGCCATTTATTGGGTGGGCCATGGCCCACCTGGCCCACCTTGTTGCGCCCCCCATGAAGTGCGGGAAGTTAGCAAAGTGGTAACAACATTGGGCGATGGAGAAGAACTTGCGGGTCGCGGGTTCGAGATCTGCAGGCAATGGCGGTTCCATGTGTGGGATGAGTGGGAATGCATCGACACAACCGGACGCCGGACTTTTTTGCTTTTGAAACACCTATTTTCGAGTAAACATCTAGTAAAACTACGGGGAAAACCACGGATGACCTTTTTTTGCTTGTCAGCCTATTTTTGGTAAAAGCAGTGGCTATTCTAGCCACCTAGACATTGGAGGTAGTTTAAAATTTTTGGGCGGGAACAGACATTGGGGATCATACTACTTGCCAAAATGCAAAATGTCAAACAATTTTAGGGAGAAATTCAAACTTTGGGGTGAAAATTCCTCCCAGAGAAGGCCTAGAATAAACACTGAGTAAAAGTGTAGTAAAATTAGGTGAAAATTCTCTGTTTTCAGCCTTTTCCTGCAAAGTTTATTGATTTTTCCTTTTCCTTTCATCCCCCACCAACATCCTACGAATTCACTTCACCCCCCCCCCCCCAAGATATCCTGGAACCACCACTGTCTGCAGAAGCCGACTCATCTTCCTTTCGCCAGATGGCAACTGAATACCGGATTAATCCGCGGAGTAAACAGGCACGTAGCATGAGGACGCTGGTCCCGTACTCCCGTATGATGTAACTTGCACCAATCGTCTGGCTGAGGGCCTCGGAAACAGAGATCAGCGCTGCCCTATGAGACTTGAGGTTAGCCTTGAGAGCTCGGGAAGGACTTTGCTTTACTGTTTTTATTCTAGACTAGTTAAACTACTTTTTTAGCGGAGCAGTCGCCTTATGTTCGGCGGTGATAAGATTCGTCGGCCATCTTGTAATTGGTAGCGCTGTGTAATTGCATTAATTTTCATCTTTGTTTTTCTTGGAATTTTAGTTTAAATCGAAGAAAATGTCTTTTCGGGATCGATCGTTCGACGTTTCCAGTCGCTCCGATCGACGTGGAGGGTAATCAATCGCCTTCGGTCGCTGTCTTTTGCGCTTTTTTCTTCGATTTAGGGGCCTCAGTTAGGCGCCATTTGTGTCTTGTCTTCTTTGTCTTTATTTTTGACTTTTCACTCAGAATTTTAATTTTCTTGTGAGATCGGAATTTTTAAAACAGTAGATGTGTTTGAAAGGAGGAGATTGGAGACCGTTTATTTACCTTAGAGAATGTCTTTATGGTAGATTGGCGTAACTGAAGAACTTTATAGCGCAATTATAATAGGAGCTCATCCATATAGTACTACGCAAGAAGGCATATTTTTAACCCCCCGTTGCACACACCGTGCATTCGCAAAATCTCCAAAATCCAACCCCTCTCCCCGCTCAGTGCATACGTACAATATGGATGGACCCTAGTGCACTTGGTATCAGTCGATGGTCACTCCGAAGTGACATAGTAATCTCTCTGGTGTAGTAGCAGCTGTATGGTTCATACTTAATTAATTTCAGCTTTTTGTTAGGGCAGTGTAAGTGAAGAATTAGTGGACCTATAGGCTGGAGCAAAATGAGATAGTAGCATGCATCGTGAACTACAATGCATGCATCGTGAACTACAATGCATGCATCGTTTGATTCTTTGGCCAGCTTCAAAATTTCAAACTTAGAAAATGCTTCAGTAAAAGCCAGTTAGTTTTGTACAAATTTGTTTACTTTGTATGTTTTTTAAAGTTAATTTTGTGGTATAATTTTTGTTGGAATTTACTTGTGGAGTTGTTTTGGTGACTGATTTCTTGTGTGTTGTATGATCATATGGAGTGATCGTGTTTAAATAGTGTTTAAAATATTTAAAATTTAAAATATTAGTGTTTTAAATTAGGTTTGGAAATCATGGGTTTGGCTTTGGTGGTGGATCTGGCGGGAGCAGTGCTTACAGTCGGGGTGGTAGAGGCAGCGGGAGTGGCGGTGGATCGTTCAAAAATTCCTCAATTGGAAATGGCTTAATAAAACCAACGTGGGACCTGAGCAAGTTGCAGAGATTTGAGAAATACTTCTACCACGAACACCCAACCACTGCACAGAGGACTGTCGTAAGTGATTATTTTGGTGTGAAATGGACGTGGGAGGGCTGTTTAGGGTCTAAATGCTGTAATGGTGATAGTTTTCATTGATGGGGACTTAGTTGAAATTTCTATAAAGGTGTTACATTAACCTAGTATTGTATTGCGTGTTATAGGACATGCTTCAGCAGTTCTACGCAATGAACCAAGTTACTGTCAGAGGTCATTCTTGTCCAAAGCCGATACTCACCTTCAAGGAAACAAGTTTTCCAGGTAATATATTATTGTGTCTGTAGGTAATTTATTCATAACGATTTTATAGTTTCTTTAATAGTCTTCTTTTGTTTCTTTTATATTATGTTATTGATAGTTGATATTTTGACAGCTTTTTCTAATTTAGCTGTCTTTTCTCAAACTTTGCTAGTCATTTGAGTTTATTTAGAACTGGATGAAGAAATATGACTTAATAGACATGATGTAATGTGGTTTTTAATTTGATTTTGTTTAGAATATGTGGTTAATGTTCTACGACAGCAGAACTGGGCCCAGCCGACACCAATCCAGGCACAGGGCTGGCCTGTGGCGCTCAGTGGGCGAGATCTTGTTGGCATTGCTCAGACCGGATCAGGGAAGACGCTCGCTGTCAGTTTTCCTATTCTATTTCGATAGTCACATGCTCTTTACTGATTTTAAGTTTAAAAATTTGGTTTGAGAGAGTTTGAGTTTATTGTTTGATCTGCAGTGTCGGGTGTGTTGCCATGAGTTGCTTGTGACAGCAGAATTTGTTGTCTCCCAGGAGTCGTCTATTTTCGTTATATGCTGTTTGCTGTGTTTCATTTTGTAGTACATACTTCCTGCGGTCGTACATATCAACCACCAGCCTTATCTTGAGAAAGGCGATGGACCAATTGTGAGCAAATACCTTGTTTTACTAATATTAATTGAATAAAAACTTAGAATTTAATGTCATGAATTTCCTTAATGCTCATACTGTAAATTATTGAAAGCAACTGAATTGTGGGCAAAATTATGAAAGTGTTGCTGCGAGTTATTGATTTTCTTTGTGGAAAAGTTAACTGGAACTTTTAAAGTGAAGTTTTATCTGAGCTAATGTCCAGCTTGAACTGATATTTGATTGTTTTTTGATTCACAGTGTCTTGTGCTGGTGCCAACTCGAGAATTGGCACAACAGGTGGCACAGGTGGCTTCAATGTTTGGCTCCACTTCTAATGTGCGCAACGTCTGCGTGTACGGTGGCGCGCCGAAAGGGCCACAAGTGCGAGACCTTGAAAGAGGTCTGTTATATTCCTTCCACTTGTTGTCATGATGTTGCTATTAGCCGTGCATGTGGCGCTTGTAATGTTTGTATTGTTTGCATCTGTAGGAGCTGAGATCTGCATTGCAACGCCCGGCCGTCTTATTGATCTCCTAGAAGCAAACAAGACCAACCTACGGCGATGTACGTACCTGGTTCTCGACGAGGCGGATAGAATGCTGGACATGGGCTTTGAACCTCAGATACGGAAAGTCGTTGACCAAGTTCGGGTAGATACTGAGAACCTCTTTGTTAGCTTGGCATTCGATAATTTTTCAGTTGTGAATACATTCAGAACTCCAACGGGAATCCCAAAATCACCTTGGTCTAATTGAGTCTGTCACCGATCACCCCGCCCTGATCCAACCCACGAGCACATCAGCCCTTATCCCTAGCCCCATTTTCTGCATCCTTATTCGTGCTTTTGAAACCCATTTGTACACAGTAGTAGCAGACCCTCTTCTTCTCAATATCATATCTGTCGGTCTCCAAACAGTGACATTGTTAAGTACTTCTGTTGGCACTGTGATGTTTAAATTGCTTTTTGTAAAATCTTTTGAAATTTGTTGGGTCATTTTTATTGCCTTAACTGTTTACCTTCAAGTTTTTATGCAGTTAATAATAATAATAATAATAATAATAATAATAATAATAATGCACTTTTATAGCACCAGTTCTAACACTCTAAGCCTAGGGTATCGACTGATTGGATTCCAATTCCATTGATTGGTGAGAGACCAAGCCATTCCAGAGATCAGCAGTTGATAAATGTTGCCGCTGTAAATTTTTTCCAACATCTTGAGGCTTAAATTCTTAGTAAAATTGCAATCACAAATGTTTAGTTATTTTGCTCTGTTAAAAATTCAACTGCATCTGAAGCTTGAGACATTCGGCATAGCTGTTAGTGACTGCTGTTGCTGGTGCTTTTGTCAGCCTGACAGACAGACGTTGATGTGGAGCGCCACCTGGCCAAAGGAGGTGCAGACGTTGGCTGAAGTCTTCTTAAACGATTACATTCAGATCAATGTCGGAGCGATACAGCTTCACGCCAACCACAACATTCTCCAGATCGTTGACGTTTGTGAAGAACTAGAGAAAGAAACAAAGTTAGTTTTGGCCTGCATCTGATATCTCTTGATATCTATGGAAGTTGTGAATGTGAGACAGGTATTTTATAAGTTGCTTCAGATCGGATAACCCTTTGAAATTGTTGCTCTTCTAGGCTGAATAGACTTCTCCAGGAAATCATGAATGAGCGTGAAAACAAGACGTTAATCTTCGTCGAAACTAAACGTAAAGCGGACGAACTGACCCGAAAGATGAAGCGCGTTGGGTCGGTCGTCTTGTTATTTGTTTATGTTTTGGTTTATTCTGTTCTTGCAGATGTCTTAATGGTTTCATCACTTGCTGGTCAGCCTGAGTAATTTTGTGGCTTAATTTTAGCTGAGATGTAATCTTTGGAAATTATTTCCTTACAGTTTTTGTCTAATGAATGCATCTTGCATTAAAGACTTTTTAGAATTTCCAGCTGCTGTAGGTACATCAAGGTACAGGGACTATTGAGTCTAATTATAACGGGTTTTTACAGATGGCCGGCTTCTTGTATCCACGGTGACAAGTCCCAACAGGAGCGCGACTGGGTGTTAAATGGTGAGTTGGAGGACACTTGTACTTTGACTATTCAGCAATATCCCTTTGCATATCTGATGTATACCCTTTGCAGACAGACACTTTCTGAGTATCTCTATGTAATGAGACGTTAGGGCCGCTTATATTCATAGCGGTGTTTGATGAAATTGAACGGTGTATTTTGACGTAGTAATGTTTTAGAGTACCGGCTTAATTTAAAGTACCTTATATATATATATTGGCACATGAAGCGAAGGAATTTCTATTATAATATTAGCACATGTGAAAGATGTGGACTGCAGATGCTTCAAGATAACTTAGAGTGACAGAAGACGAGAGACGTGCTTGATGTGGATAAGCAATGTAGCTTTTGGATTGACCTACCAACACCCTGCACACACACACACCTTCCGTTTTATATGCTGCAGTATG
Source organism: Metaphire vulgaris (assembly GCA_018105865.1). Lineage (NCBI taxonomy): Eukaryota > Metazoa > Annelida > Clitellata > Crassiclitellata > Megascolecidae > Metaphire > Metaphire vulgaris. Next base: position 18,435,484 of record CM030840.1, read on the forward strand.
GGTGTCTTTGTGGAATGGTGCTTTATGATGGTTTTGCGTAATTTTATTGTGTTTTTTGATTTTTAGAATTCCGAGAGTATAAATGTCCAATTCTGGTTGCCACCGATGTGGCCGCCCGTGGGTTGGGTGAGTTTTGTGTGTTGTTAGGGGGAGGGGGCATTGCTCATCTGCTGTAAAGATTATGAATATACATCCACTCAACTTGCTCAGCTTCTAGGCAAAATAAACAAAAAGGCCAGTCACATGCATTTGTTGATGGACATATGAAGTGGTTTTCTCTGCCAGATATGTGTAGATATAATATGTATGCTGTATTGCCTTATATAGTAATAGTTGGTGATGGTTACTGAAATTGAAGCAAGTAATTGTTGCATGGTTATAGTTTTGTCCCAAGTATTAGTTTGATAGTGAATTTAATTGTGGGAAGTTATTTGTGTTTTTGTTAAGTATGTGGTTAATTTATGGTAGTATTATTGATAATGTTGTTCAATAGTAACACCAGGCAAACTGGTTCTTAGCAAGTGTTGTGTAATCTCTTTTGAGTGGCATACTACTAGCTTCAGCATATTTAATTTTGAAAACAAAACGTAGTGTAGGAAGTATTTGAAAGAAATTTCCTAAGTAGTCACTGCATGTAGCTAGCAAGTTTCTGGCAGAAACGTTTGATGCCACGTTGTTCATAATAGTTCCTGGAAATGCATGGGGACAATGTTATTACAAAATTCTGCACCTGAGAGAGGGTTTTGAGGAGTTTTGTTGGGAATGAGATTGATTCGTTTTCTGGACAAAAGCTCTCGCAGATCTTGGTCATCTCAACGGGGTCAGGTTACAGTGTCGAAGCTGCTTGCTGAAATTCTACTGTGGTCGTGGCATTTTATGTGGCGGTGGTACTGATTAGGTACTTATTATCATCGAGGTACTTCTGTCTTAGTTGTTGCCCATGTTTTGAGTTTTGAAGTCACAATAAAGATTTCTTATTTTGGTGTATTGGTTACGTATTATCTTCCTCAGAAGTCTGCAAACTGTTTCTTTTCAGCAAATTGTAACCGTGGACCAGAGTTTGAAAGCTCATGATATTAATTATGTTGATTTCATGTGTCCTGTAGATTGTAGATGCAAGGAACATGCATAATATTTACAATTTGAGTTTGATTAAGAGGCTGCTGGGCAGTAATGTCACAATCATTAGAGAAATTTTATGTTGCATTCTGTCAGAAAAACAGTCGGCCACAGAATGACTCTTAGCGTTTGTCAAAGTCTCTTGAATACTTTCTGTTTAAAGTGATAACTTGTGAAATGGTGGTAAGTGTTTTTTAAAGTTGTGAATTGGCGGTTATAAGTTATGAGTAGTAGTACCATCGTCACTGTTTTAACCATATCAACACTAATTGTGTGCATTAGTGTGAAGTGTGGGTATTTGCCAGTTGCGTGAATTCCTCTGTAGATTCTGACACTGTAAGCTGATGTGGTTGGGAGACGGGGAAAATGGTGAAATTGGCGTTTTCTTAGAGACTAACATTGACGAATTCTTTCTATTCAAGGGCGCATTGTGAGCGCAGACTCGTTGCAAGTTGAGTGTATGTTAATCTTCGTCAGCTGTTGACGTGGGTTGTAATGATGGAGTGTCAGCCGATTGTGGACGTCTGTAAATATCTCGGGCCCTAAAGTCTCAGGCGTTCCTTTGGCTGACACTGGGTTTAGCCCAGCCAATGGTAAGATAATGACTTTCAATTGTGCAGTTGTTACTTCCACAAATTTATTCTTTGCAACATTTCTTGCACCTCCAATTTAAAAAACAAAACAATGAAATACATTTATTCCTTTTATTTTTTGTTGCTAGTGTTCTAGGATATGAGTTTTGGAGATGAGCTTTGAAAATTAAATGGTTGAGTTGAAAAGAATTGTGTTGAAATATATTTCTCTTTTCATTGTCTTTTGTTGTTTTTACTATGACATTATATTGTAATTTTCTATGCACGTTGCCGCTATGTTTGGACATTTTGGTGAAGGAATGTGGCTGAATTTGGGTCAGTTGTTCCTTTCAAGTATTTTCTGTACAGAATCATGTAAAAGAATTGTGAGAAAGTGAAGAAAATCTAATTGGCAATGTGTTTTGGCCATTTTTATCCATTTTATTGATTAGATGTTGAGGACATTAAGTTCGTCATCAACTTTGACTATCCGAACTGTTCCGAGGATTACGTCCATCGCATCGGTCGGACGGGTCGTGCGTCCAACGTCGGAACGGCCTACACTCTCTTCACCCCAAAGAACGCCAGCAAGGCAAAGGATCTGATAGAAGTTCTGAATGAAGCAAAGCAACAGATTAACCCCAAGTTGCTTCAGCTGCAGGGGCATGGCCGTGACGGGGGCAGAGGTTGGAAGTGCTGAGCTACTCTGATGAATGTTTCTTATTTGTGATTGAGAGACGACGTGTAGTGACCATCAGTTGATGACTGGCTCATTGCTGTTTCAATGTTAAAGTGCTTTGTAGGCTGAGAGATCTTGTATTTCGTCAGTACGTATTTGTTTCAGACTAGAGGTGTGCGGGTGTGTAGCAGAATGCCTTCCCTACCCATGCAAAAACTTTCTTACCCAACCCGTATCTGTTCCTAGAGACTATAGAGAGGCAACAACATTAATGTATTAATGAAAGCAAAGTACATTTTTGAACATGTCATATGTTGACAAGAATTCTTAAGAGGCACATTTCAAATTTCAGTCTGTAAATGTGTGCTTTGTCATCCAGGACGACTCGGCTGGGGCTGCTGGCTACCATCAATTACGACTGAAAGTCTACCACCCAATCACCTATATAATATTGATTTGCATTGTACTGTATTGATTGGGTTTGGAGAGGGTATAAGCTACTGTATTTTCATTCAGCCATCAGGAGGAGGTATCCAAACTGACCTAGACGAAATTGGGATGACTAATTATTCATTGTAAATAGCAGTTAGTAGATTTGGTTTGACTATGAGAAGGCATTAGAGCTGAAGTTAAACAACAAAATGATTTACCAAAGGAACATTATCACTGCAGGACGCCATTACAATGATTTTACGTTTGATTATGGTGCTACTTTACTGATGACGTCATTTGTATGACCTTTATGCTTTCAGTAAGTAAAATGCATGCAGTGGCATATAACTGTCTGACAAACTGAATGCAATATACAAGTTACAGTAAAACACTATTTAATAATATTTTTCTATTATTGCATTGCTAATTTGCTATGGTAGTGAGAAATGAAAATATGTTTTGACGGGTAAAAACGGGTGTACCTGTACCCCCTAACGCTACACCAGTACCCATGGGTACGGGTGTACACGCACTCCTCTATTTCATACGCTGTCTTTTACATTTCAGAACGTAATCGATGGAGGCAGTCTGGTGGTGCAAAAAGCTTAGGAGGCGCTCGAGGTGCTGGTGCTGGTGGTGGTCGAGTTGGCGGAAGTGCCCACGGTAGCAGTCATGGAGGAGGAGGAGGAGGTGGCAGTGTCGGAAGATCTTTTGGTGGAAGATACTGAAATGACCGAGAACTGCATTTGACTTCTGTCATTCTGTACTTAAAATCTGTAGTAAACCTTATGTTAGAATCTTTTGGAGTCGTTGAAATTCTTTCTGTCGTGCAATTAAAGGTCGTTGACGACGCACTCAATGAACCACATTTTTCATTTACAAGATGGTGTCCAGTTCCTTTTTGTGACCTGGCTGTAGACAGTTAATCCATCAATGTAGTCACACGATTAAAGACGGTAACTTTGGCTGAATTCTCTTTTGCATTTTTGATGTCCTGATGGGCTGTTTGGATATTGTTTGTGGCTGATGTTGCTTGTCATTTGAAAACTTGATCTTTCCTTGGGGAGGTGTTGATTGTTGCGTCTGGTTTCTAAGAATAGAGTTTCTATGCTGAGGTGCATAACATATTACAGAAGACTAATAAAAATTATTAGCCTTTGTATTTTCATTCTGTGACTTTTCAGTTTCTGTGACTGGTTGTGCAGAAAGAAATCTCTTGAAATGCAAGCATACATTAGGAATTACTGGTCGTTGTGTCCTTCTCACTGTCGTGTAATGTTGTTGTATAGTACCAGACGAGATGAGATGGTACATGCAGTAGTATAGATTTAGTGTACTCACTGTACTGTGCAGTCGTTGACATTTAACTACATTTTCTTTCATGTCGAAATCTCAAATAAGACTACAATATTCAAGTAGTTGATGGTTAATATGAGTATATTTGGATTTCTGAATAGTTTCTGTTTAGTTTGAGTCGATAGAGATTATTTACGACCTAGTCTTAACGTACATGTAGCTGTCCTGTCATCTCACTCTGCTGTAATAAGGCCAAATGCTTTGGCCTCGGTTTAATTTTCTGTCGAGACCTTGTCCTTGAGCGGTCGGTTAAGCCGACGATGCTGCCATCTGGCGAATCGAATGTAAATTCATTTTTGGGGTTGTGTTGCCGCTGCGCCTTTATGTGCTGCTATTTAGGACGTGAAGAGTCGATAGTAGAAGTTGTTGTTGAGTGACTGACTGTGTGCTGTTATTAGACGGGCGTTCCTGGCCACGAGACGACGGTCAGGGTGACGGCGGCGACGTCGCCTTCGGCCGCCGTCAACAGACGGACGGCGTCGTTGTGACCGGTGCCCATCAGGGAGACTCCGTCGACGGCCAGAAGCATGTCTCCACTCCTGCAGAGCAACATCAGCAAAACACACTCACACAACGATAGACGCTTCTAATACGGAACAACTGAGTCCTCCTAGGCTATATGCCATTTCACGGCATATAGGCCTACTTCAGCCAGAGTGGAAAAAGAACTACATGACGATTCAGTTCTATTCAGGGGCCTACGCCTAGATCAGGGGCGGCCACCCGCGTGCGACCCTCACGGCTTCGTTCCAGATGAATTCTCTTTGCCCTCTTTATGCATGATGCAGTCGGATCGATGGGAAGACATGGCGGAGGAAAACGACGAAGTGTTGGTCAAAGCGGGAACCCAAAAAAGCTCAATGACAACATTAATTAAAAGCAAGACCAGTGGAATTTTTGGTCATGTAATGAGGAAAGATGGAATAGAGAAGGTTGTTACAACTGGAGTGATCGAGGTTGAGAAGGGAGACAGAGGAGAAGATAATATCTGGATAGTTTATGCTATCAACGGGGAGGAAACAACGGAACAATTGTTATCATCCACGCAACAGAAGACAGACATAGATATCGCCCACCCAGTCAACCTGCCGGGCACCTATAGGCCTAGAAGAAGAATGCATGTACTGTAGTCTATAGGCCTACACTGTACATGTAGTATTAAATCATGAGTAAGACTTTTAGTTCCCGTGCTTTCTATAACTTTAAACTGCAGTTTAATTATAACTGTTAGCCTAACGGGTTTTACCGTTACAGCATAGGCGGATTTAGAGTTTAATATTTGGGTAGGCTAGCATGGAGGTCTGGGGGTGCCATCCAGCACGCGACAGACCTGGTGTTGATGGAAAAAACAATTTGTTTTGTCTTGGTGGGATTAGTTGGGTAGGCTTAAGCCTCCCCTAGCCTTTAATCAAATCCGCCTATGCGTTACAGTACTGCATTGACTGTACAGCAGGCTTATACTTCTGTTGAAAACAATTATGTAGGCCTCTACAAAAGGTACCAAAAAATGCGACCATCCGCATTCTGGTAAAATTGATCAGCAATAACTACTTCAGTCGTCCGTCCTTGGCTGCCGGTCCATTGTGTAGGACGGATCGAACGAAAATTGGAACGAATGACGTCATGAGAGAATCAGACGACGACGATGATGACGTAGGAGACGAAGTCTCGTATCCACCGACGATTGCGAATCCCAACGAACCGGAAGTAGATCTTTCTAAGGTCAAGGTCTTTGTCGAATGACAACTGCTATAAGTAATGCATTCACGTATATTGCTATGGAATTCATGATTTGAATCTAATATCAATTGGGATTGTTTAGGAGGTTGGTGCACCCCTGCCCCCTCTTAGAAAAGACAGATGGCGTCGCTCCTCTCGCTCCCTTGACGGATCGGGAAAAGTTGGCGTGTCCAAGTGATGGTGCAGCCCCCCCCCCCCCCCAATTCTGTGACCCTACTGCAGATAGTAAATACTGTATCCCGCTTGCTCGAATATTTCAAGAAAGGCAGACGCAGAGACAGACATATATCCTACGTGGCTTGGTCATGGGATGGTGGAGATAATGCCTGGGTTATTCCGTAATCCTAAGGCTAATCCGAGAAAAATGTCTCATTCATGCAGGGAAATCGTCAGACGAAGGAGAAAGAGAGAAAGGAGGAGAGGGAGAAAGAGAGAAAGGAGGAGAGGGAGAAAGAGAGAAAGGAGGAGAGGAAGAAGAAGAAAAAGGAGGAGAATGAGGAATCGGTGGTTGGCGATCGGTTCCTTCTGACCAGCGGCGAAGGGGGAAATGCCGGGTGGAGTAATGTGGAGTGATGGAGTGGGGTGGGCGGAGAAGGATGGGGTGAGGTGGTGGCCGACGAACGAACAGACCCACGCAGAGGGTTCGCATGGAGAGGGTGGAGGGGATGGGAGGGGGAGCAGTCGAAGAAGAAGAGGAGAAGAAATCCTCTCGAGTGTTTAAATATTAATTCAATGATAAGAAACGGCTTCTTCATTTTCTCTGCTATTCAACCGCGACTCTGACTACTTTCCTTTCACTTCAGAGTCATCGAGTCGTTGTCACGTACGCAGAAGAAACATTTCTTATCCAGAAACATTACTCCGAGAGACTTCCTCTGCGCATGCGCCAACCATAGCAGCTGACAACAAGGAACGCTTCGACGCCGATTCCTTGACTGCTGCGTGACCCCCCCCCCCTCGACCAAAGGGATCGGACGGACGTTCATTCGGGTCAGAGGATAAATGCGTCGTCGCCTGTACAGTGCTTTTGCTTAGACTATATACTATTATGGCGAAATCTTTACTACAGGCTTGCATTCTACCCGCCGCAAATCTTGTTATCATCCTCCAAAGACTGCCTACCTGGATCTACAACCTTGACCACCACGGATTACGGAGGACTGTGGATTTACCTGGATTGAGCGCTCGTGAATAAGCTGGTCACTCCGCCAAGCTTTCGGGCAGCGCTATAGAAATGCCGCGTTTACTTACTTACTTAGACTATATACATGTACTGTTGTGCTTCTGGTTTCTATTATTTTCCGGTTTCCACTATTTGCTTCTTTTCTTTTTCTTTCTGTCCATTAAATTCTTCGCTCTGATTCGAGAGTCTGAAGCTTCGAAGGCTTTATTCGTCTCCTGCCAATTAAGTGCAGAGTAGTAAACAACGAATTCAATGAATCAATGTTTGAAGCAAATGATTTTGACGGTTTGACTTAAACGACTGTCGGTCAGTGGAGTCACCGATACAGGATCCACTGAGGCACGAGACACACCAGGGAACTAAGGTACGAACCAGGAGCCGCTCTTGCCCGTTGGGGGGCTGGGGCGGGGGGTGTATTAGCCACCCGAGGACTAAGGTTTGTTGGGGCTGTAGTCTATTTCTTCTGCTGTGATGATCTCTAGGTGAGCGCGCTTACCTTGGCAGCGATAACCAGTATTTCCAACGCGGTTTGAAGTTTCCGGTGGCGGTCGAAGATAAGGATCCTTTGGATCGGATGACGACGACTGTCACGTGACTGGATTCGTCGGCGCTTCGCTTGAGGGCGCCGGTCGCTTCGCTGTGAGTCAGATGGACGAGACAGACGGCGTTGATTCGAAGCAAAACGTCTCCCTTCTGCTCGACAAAGACCAGCAAAGACTACATTGGAAAGGAGGAGGAGGAGGAGGAGGAGGAGGAGGAAATGAAGCAATAGTTGTAATTATCATTATAATAAAGAAGGAATTGCTTGCTGATAAAGCAGCTATTGACGATCAAGGTCTAAGATTAATCTGCAGCAATTATTGCGCTAATCCAGTTGCTCTGCAGAGGAAAACATTCTCAACAAAAGCAGTTATCTCGAAGTGAATCTGTCAAATGGCATATACAGTTGTCATATATATATATATATATATATATATATATATATATATATATATATATAGTGCGCCCATTATATATAAAGAGGGAAAGAGGGAGGGGAGGAAGAGATAAATTATATTTACAGTATGTTGAAATGGTATTTCTGAATCAACAGTCGCCAGACAAAGGAGAGAGCGTCGTTGTCTTTTGTGTTGACTTCTTGTTTCGTTTGTTGCCAAGGAAATGATTTTGACGGATAGGCCATACACGCACTACGCAGTGTCCGCGGATAAAACGGGGGCCAACTCTAATTTCACGAAATTCTAAGAAAACTTGTCAGATTTCTATAAAACGTGGAACTGAACCGCCCTTTAATTATACTTTTTGTCGAAATGCTTGACGAGGTCGTGACACCGTTGAATTACTGCACAAATGCCACCCGAACCGTGGCCACCAAACTCACCAGAATTGAACCCGGTGGAATACTCTGTGTGGGATATATTCTACAGGATAGGATCCACCGGTCACGCATTTCCAATCTGAAAGAACTGAAACAGAGATTTGTGACTGATGAGTGAGTGAGTGAGTGAGTGAGTGAGTGAGTGAGTGAGTGAGTGAGTGAGTGAGTGAGTGAGTGAGTGAGTGAGTGGGTGGAAAAGAAACTCCATCACTCCGTCACCGCAGCAGAAATTCATCAGAGGTGACGACGTCTGAAAGGTATTGCATAGTTTGCGCACCAGTAGTTTGCTCACCAAGTTAAGTTTCAACGGTTAATAACAATGCGAACCGCTGGTCTTTGGCAAACTACTGGTGCGCATTCTAATGTAAACCGTCTGAAATCGTGCGTCAATTCTGGCGTCGGACATTTTGAATATTCATTGTAATCGTTTTCATACAATGTTTGTATCTAACGGGAAATTGGAACACCGATTTATTCCTAATTCAAAACACAAATTTTTATAGAAAACCAAGTTTTCTTCAGGTTATAATTATTGAAAATACAGTTGAGTTGGCCCCTTTTTATCCAGACACAGTGTATACGCGAGTCTGTTTGTATGTATGTGTGTGTGTGTGTGTTGCTGATTGTACGTACCGCCATCTGTCCTGACAGAGCAAGACATCCGTTCGACTGGACATTTGTGACGTAGATGGGAACGTCGTAGCCACAGCTAGATCGACCACCTGCTATGCTGATGCCAAGACTTTTACGACCCACCTGTTAGCAAACGGAAGCATTCAGTCTGTCTATAGCAACAACCTATGCCGAGATTTTAAGACATGCAATGGTTGCTATTGGCAACAGTGTGCAATGTCTATTCTTAAACTTCTATAGCGCCACTTCATAATGCACAGGAGCATCAACCGGATAGCACACCAAATCCAAATCATTAAAGAGCTACGTCAAATCAAGGGTATCTCCGGCTGGACAAACGGGTGACAGACTGACAGTCTATGGTGGATGTCAGGTCAAAAAGATAGGGTTTTAATCTTGTTCTAAACTTCTGTAATGAATTATCGACGGATTGTGATGAGGAGCTGTTTGTTATTCGATCAGAAACAGATTCAAAGCAAATTCTTCGCAGCCAATCAACTGAACTGTTTTCTATTTGACTCTAATGGAAAACTGTTTGCACTGCCATCATAATTAATTGCACTCACATTTTCCACTTTTATCACGTGTTCTTCCCACTCCTCCAGAGGCCAAGTGACTAGACTCGTCATCATCATCATCGTCGTCGTCGTCGTCGTCGTCGTCGTCGTTGGCGGCGACGACGAAGGTGATGATGCAATGAACGGTTGCTGAAGGGTGGTGCGTTGCCTAGCGACGGAGAAGCTGTTACAGGAGACACCCTCCGAGTCATCGTCGGTGGCTGTTCTATCAGTGACGTTGATCCCCTTCTGTCCACAATTATTCAAACAAGTGTTGTCAATTGCTCGCTAGATCCTCTCTCATTCTACGAACAGAGACTGCATGGGCAATGTACATGCAACTGCAGACACGAACGACCTGACTCTATTGTCTCAATTCGTGTAGCGCCTCTATATATTAACTGCGATGAGGCATCAGTCTAAAAAGCACTTTAGCCTCTGTGAAGAAGAAGCCCAACTGCTTCTTATGTGAAATAATAGACTTGAATATTGATTTCTCAATGGAGACACTGGTGGTTATACTTTGGCGACGGAGCGAGATCCGTCGTCTGTCCGGACGCATCGAAGACCCCCCGTCGTCGACGGCGCCTGGTGGTCGTTTGTCTCTCTGAGGACGGTGAACTGGAAGACGGAGGAGGAAGAGGGGGAGGGGGCGGCGAGGGCGTCGACCGCCGTCTGGTGACTGACTGTCCTCAGATCCACTCCATTCACCTTCATAGAAAAAACGCAAGCTTAGACTCAGCATGCGCACTCCATTTGCATCTCTCTACTGATCCTCTTACACGCATCATCCAACGACAACACGTGCCTAGGCCAGAGAGAGAGAGGGGGGAGAGAGAGAGTTGAAAGTAACCTTTTAAGATAATGAGCTCGGTGGAAATCCAATAATTCTGCGTGTCGTGTTTCGTGTAAACTGATGATCCGACCAAATGATTTTTTCTGGTGAATTTGCAATCAAATGCTTTGCACTGATTCTTATTACGTGTTTCTGTTTTCTATTTGTGTTGTATAGTAAGTAAGATCCGTGACGTAAGAAAGCGCCTTCTTGTGCCCAATCGTTAGCCGCTGTCAGCGTCTAGGTTAGCCGTTGTCTCATTCGAAATTAGACAGGCCTACTAAGTGAAATAACTCGAGTCTTAAGTGTCCCAGTGCAAGTGATCAGTGCAGAATGATTGGATCGTAGAGTTGTTATATAGAAGTGAAGATTGATTTGAACTTCCTGACCTCGAGGATTTCGTCTCCTTCTCGCAGTCGCCCGTCCCTATAAGCAGCGCCTTGTTTGAATATCTCCTGCACTATTATGCTGGCCTATGAGAGAAAAATACGCCAAATAACTTAGGTTATCTTACTTATGCACATCCAGTGACGTAGCCAATGGGAATAAGGGAGGGGGTTAAACCTCTCTTTGGTTGGCCGACCAAACTTTCTTATTGCGTATTATTATTATTCTGTGGTGGAGAGGTGCCTACATCTGGTTTAAGGTAGCAAAAGAGGGAAAATAACCAAACCAAATATATCAATATAGTTGTATAGGTTGTCTGCGCTCATATCTATAACTAACTACATAAATATTTAATTTAATCAGGCGAAATAAGAAGTGACGAACTTTTTTGATTGTCAGCATTTTCCTAAGTTGAGGGACTGGTCGTCTGTAATTCCCCCTTCGGAAAATCCTGGTTACGTCACTGTGCATATCTGCATATCATTATAATGAGCAGTGGCATAAAGAGAGCTTCTTAGAGCAAAATGTGGGCGTGGGGTCGTTGGTTGGGTGGTTGAGTCAGTTTGGCTCAATTTCAAAATAGCTCTCACGTTTTCTCACTTTGTAATTGAATATATATATATATACATATATATATGTATATATATATATATATATATATATATATATATAGAGAGAGAGAGAGAGAGAGAGAGAGAGAGAGAGAGAGAGACTGTCAGACAGACAGACAGACACTGTCAGGCAGACAGGCAGACAGACGGAGACTGAGATTGAAGAAATTATAACGAAATGGCTTCCGTTGAATTTTATTCTTCTACATTCTGCGTTATCACTCAACCGGAAGTCACCACGAAGCGGAATTCGACTGAGGAGGAGGAGGAGGAGAGAGAGGGCGGGGGTGCCTTCGGCTATACTTGCCAGCGGCGTGTCAGTTCCACCGACGATGCTGATTCCGAGATGATCCTCTGCGCTGTAGATCTTGAACGTTATCCTCGGCGGAGGAGGAGGAGAAGCAGGAGGAGGAGAAGGAGAAGGAGGGGGAGGCAGAGGTTGAAGGCAACCGGATGACTGCCAACACACTTTGCCTTCAGAACCACAAAACCATAGAAAGCGGTTTATATTCTGGCGCTCAGCAGAATGAGAGAGAGAGAGAAGGAGGGAGAGAAGAAAGAAATCTCGAGACGATTGAAGCGAAGACATTTTCGCTATTTTTATATTAAATCGGGAATTTATGGTCAGCGGAGAATTCGCTTTACCCTGCTTCAGACAAATTATCTCTTTATGGCAACCGCCGAAGTCGTAACGGGCAGAGGCCGATGCCTCCTCCCCCCCCCCACACACACACACACCCAACACAACTGTCGGCAGAGGGCGAGGACAGGAAGCGGGAGAGGGGAACCAGTGGATTCACATATTCTCACGCAACTGGTCCGTTTGGTATCGTCTGTTATCGTGACCTCTGGCCTCTATAAGCGCGCGCGATTTCTATTTCCGGTTTCTCTGTAATATCTGGTGCGTTTTCCTCGATCTGATGATATACTACCCCTACCCCCAACTACTCACCAGTTTTGGACGAATCTCACGACCAGTCCCGATCCGAATAGGGAGGGGGCAGGGACCCCGCCCTCCTCCCGTCCCCCCGTGACTACGCCAATGGTCATGTCATCTGCTTTCTATAATGAGCATTCGTCTTCTTTCGTTTCGTTGCAACAAAAATGTCGAATCTTTCTTTTGAATCGGACTTTGATCGATGATCCACAACTAAGTAGGCTTCGAATCAGCAAAAACGAACAATCATCGGGTCATGGGGTCATCGGGTCATGAGGTCATCGGGTCATGAGGTCATCGGGTCAGAGAACACTTGCTTTTCGGTATTTATGTGCTTTTGCGTCGGCTTCTAAGACGCAACAGTTTCCTCTGAAACGTTTTGACTGAGATTTCAATTTTTCGATCAACTATTTCAGGATATTTTGTTACCTGAGAAATAAAGAATCTGTTTAATAAGAAAACATTATGTATTGTCTATGTGTACACTGTCCATGTGGTGGAATTGGGAATTCCCAAGGCACCTTATGTCAACCATTTCCTGGACCCCCATTTCAGAGATGGCAATGGGACGATCAAATTGTCCTATGACCCAGCCAACCCTTGACCCGTCCAACCCTTGACCCGTCCAACCCTTGACCCATGGCCATTTGACCCAGGAGGGGTCATTGGCAATTAAATACTGATAATAAATGGCTTATCAGGCATGTTGAGCCACGTCAAAGATATTGTTAAGTATCGAACGAATACAAAAGCACATAACTACAATGAGATACAACGAAACAAACCGATCATCATTTTACCAAAATGACGAGTGATCAAGAGAAGTTTCATTGCCATGACGGAGGCGATGCAAATATTACATTGCAAATGTTTATTTGTCAATCGACATTATCTTGAAATTGCAGTCTTAAAATTTGATGAGTCACGGATCAAGACTCACGCATTAAGTATTAGCCCATTATTATTATCCATAATAATCCGTTGACCCATTTGCCATCTTTACCCCATTTTGCAGCTGGGCAGCAGCAGCAGCAGCAGCAGCAGCTGATAATAGAGTGCGATGGAGTGTACCTCTGTCGTTGAAGAGACATTCTTGCAGATGCAATTGGAGTGACGCTCTTGTGCTTTGGAAGCTGCATCCAATGTTAGCGTTGATGCAGTTGGTGATAACACCTTTGCACCTGCACAGGTAAATTAGAGGCATAGGCAAGAAATCATGGCTTTAGGACGCTAGATGTTTAAGCAACCGCCCCAGACAAGCAGTTGACTGAGAGAGAGAGAGAGAGAGAGAGAGAGAGAGAGAGAGAGAGAGAGAGAGTTTGTAGAGTCCAGTAGAAGACTGCTGTAGAATTTGCTTAGTTCATTTCTTGATCTGATGAAAATCATTCGATTGTTCGGTTTGAAATTAACTGGATGCATTTTATCTCTTCTCTATTTTAAATATTTTTAAATTTTAACATCTTCACATGAACTACGCCTCAAGCTCAGTAAACGAATCTATTTTCACGTAGAATAAGCTTAAAATAATATTGGAATGGAGTTGAGGACGAGGAAGAGGAGGAGGAGGAAGAGGAGAAGAAGGAGGAGGAGGTGGCGAAGTCTATGATATCGTTTAAGAAATAATCAGAGCAAATTTAAAAGGGAGTTGCAGTAAAAATGCCAATGTTTTTGATACGTGCATGTTATGTTCCTGATCTTGCATGACTGTGACAAACAGGCAGTGTGTGGCGTTATTGTTTCACCTGTCTTATTGTTACCTGTTGATAAGATGCCACTGGAGATCACATCTCGGCAGAACCTCTTGACAGAATTCTGCGTTTGGACAAACCATCAACAACCGATCAAACAACCTACACAGAGACCATCCACTCAATGACATCTGCCCCCTCCATGAACATGAAAAGAACATTTTAATAACACAAGAAATAAGACCAAGCGAAGAAGATATATGCTGTCAACGAAGAACACTACTAGACAGACAGACAGACAGACAGACAGACTGACTGACAGACAGACAGATACTGATACGGTATCATACAGGCAGACAATGATACAGGCAGATATTGATACAGGCAGATACTGATACAGGCAGACAGGCAGGCAGACAGACAGACAGAGAGCCAGACACTGAGGCAGACGATGGAGCTGATAAGACAGCTGTGACATAAACAAGTAAGATGAGGAAAAGCAGTCTATGCAGATTGAAAGAATTGGAATAGCTTCTTTCTAAGAAGGTCTCATATATTCTGTTTCACTTGGAATTATTAATATCTTTTCTAATATTCTGGAGTAGATTAGAAATGGTCGTCGTCGTCGTCGTCATTTCGGTCGAATGGAGTCAACGCAAAAGAGAAGCTTCTTCAGAGCACCAAAGAGACGCTTGGTCGCTTAGAACCAGGAAATGCAGTGCAAGTGTATTGGATAACAGAATCTCCGTTTAATTTCCTTCCGCTCGCTAAAGGAAGCCTTTTGTAGCTGGAGTCAATGGAAGCAGTAATTTTTTACACCCCTCCAACACCCCCAATTTGAGACCGACACCCCACCCCAATCTCAGCTATGGGCTGACCTTTTTTACTTGTCAGATTTTCTTTTGGCAGGAGACCTCCAGAATTTACCGACACCCCCAAATTGATAATCCTAGAAATAACCCTGATAGGAAGACATCTAAACGCCACCGAGGCACCGACCCAAGACACAGTTATTGGCCAGAGCCTTACAATCGGAGTCAACGACCAATGAATCACCATGACATTAAGCCGCCATAAGGCCTATTGGTCACCATGACATTAGGCCCAGGGGCGTAGCGACGGGGGTATATCGTCGGCATATATACCCTCAAAATCAGACTACCTTAAAAATTTAATACGTTTTTTAAGATTTTCAGAGTTTTTAAGATTTATACCTTACCCCCAAATCACATGATACCCCTCAATTCCTGGCTACGCCCCTGCTTAGGCCGTCATTAGTCTTATCCTTCGGCCTCAGACAAAACAGGTCTAGCAAATCGTCTGCCGATGCTTTTAATTTAATGGGAGAAATCTTAGACAGGGAGACATTCGTTCTATTAAATGATTTGTTTTGCTTAGTTTAACTAATGGCGCTAAATCTGATCGAAGTGAATTATGGGTGACGTCTGGCTTCGTTGGCGCCACGAATGCTCGATTAATCAAGCAGCAAAGGACGTGCCCCTGCGTCCGAGTATAGATGGACCAGTATAAGTAGTCGATGGACCGAGCGCTGCATGGAGAGAGGCGCATTCGTCCAATTCGAACGCAGAATGTCGTGAGCTTCGTGTGACCTCATGAGGAGCACCGAGCACCGCTCTCTTGGTCGCTGGAGTCACT
Source organism: Metaphire vulgaris (assembly GCA_018105865.1). Classification (NCBI taxonomy): domain Eukaryota; kingdom Metazoa; phylum Annelida; class Clitellata; order Crassiclitellata; family Megascolecidae; genus Metaphire; species Metaphire vulgaris. The sequence goes on from CM030840.1 coordinate 18,451,247, forward strand.
TAGTGACTTGTCGTTCGAATATTTTGACAGTTTTAAATCGAATTAATTGGCGGAAATTATCCGCAAAAATGAATGTTCTTGATTAAGCGTTGTCTGAGATGACATATTGTCGAATGAAAAACGTCGAACAGAGACCGCGTCAATTCTTCCAGATTTTCCCGACACCCCCTCCCCCCCCCCCAATTCAAAATCTTAGAAACAACACTGGTCGGAGGTCACATTTCCTCTTTTACTGAGACTTTGTCTTTCCTTGTGAAGTGTCTGACTCAGTTGTTCGCGAAGCCAACAGAAAGCTAATAGAAGAATTTGAATATTTTAGAGTTTCGATTATTTCTAGATGTTGAAGTCTCTGTCGACGCCAGAGACGTGGCTGTTACTATGAGAGACGCCTCTTCGAAGTTCGATGGACGCATTTCCCGTGGAAACTGCTGCAAACGATCGATAATAAATTAGCAATTTCTGTTGAAGGTAACGAAGCTGCCATACAGCCAACGATGGCCAGAATATAACAGCGGCCACTTCATAGGAAGAAAGAGAAAGAGAAAGACAGAGAGACAGAGACAGACAGAGACACAGCACCATTCCCTTGTCAGCTTACTTATTCATCGTTTTCACTGCTTGACTGAAAAAGAGACGTCGACGACGACGACGTCTTTCACGCAAAGTCACGTGACTCTTATAGTATAAAAGTAAATAAAGAAGTTAAGGAAGAAGAGTGAAGGGGGCGACGATTCTTACAGCAGGTGCTCTATTATCGCCCATCGCTCTTCTTTCTATCGTTGCGTCTTTAGCGTTTTCTCGGAAAACTAGAAGAGAAAAATTGCGCTATAGAAATATATTAGAAAAAGAGGAAGAGAGGGAGGGAAAGAGGAGAGAGGATAGAGGAGCGAATGAAGGAAGTGCGGAGGAACCCTCTTATTCTTGAAGCAGGGATTTATTTAATGAGTGAAATTCAATTGAAGCCAATTTATTTTCGGCTTTCTTCGCTCAAAGCTATTCACTAAAGACGAATAGAGAGAGAAACTGTATTCAGATGGAAGGAATAGAAAACGGAAGAAAACGGAAAAGAAATCCATTTCTAAGCAGTCGTAATCGTTATAACAGACCAAGGGAATGGGGGAAAAGGACCGAGAGATATATAGACAGATACGCGCACTCACACAGAGACAAACAGAATGGGCACAAAGACAGACAGCCAGACAGATAGATAGACAGACAGACAGACAGAGGAAAAGAGGCTGTGCCTGGCAGCTGCAGCAGTCACAATTTTCCAATCGTTCTTCGATCAATTCGTTGAAAATATCGAATTCACAAATCAGTATAATCGCATTTACGCCTCGTAGTCTCATGCGTTGGTGTGTGTGTGTGCGTGTGTGTGGTGTCAAGTTCGTCTGTAGGTGTTGCCAGCTGGAATTCTCTGTGGCGTGTTGTGTTAGTCTCTGTATGTTTCCTGCCTTCTCGTATTTTATAATCTTTTTGATGGGAAATTCACTGCTCATGAAAAGCTATCTCTTTCTATCTTCAATCACTTCATTCTCTCTCTTCTCTTGCAATTATATCTTCCGTATCATCACTTGTTATCTTTCATCTCCTCCTCCTACTCCTCCTCTTTCCAATCTTCCCCTCCTCTTTTTACTCCTCGTTCCCTAAGGCTTTCCATCGAAGCTTATCTATTGTCTCGTTGTCTGATTAACAAATGGTGGTCTCTATGCGAACGTTTGTTAAGTAATCTGAAAATATTTCAGATTCGACCTGACCCTGTTTTTGACCTCAATTTATGACCTACTTCTAGTCTTCGAAGAACAGAAAATCTAAGCGTATTCAATGACGAAGAAGGACGAAGAAGCTTCCAGACAAAGTTAATTTAAGGATATATATATATATATATATATATATATATATATATATATATTGAGAGAGAGAGAGAGACACACACAGAGAGAGAGAGAGAGAGAGAGAGAGAGAGAGTGAGAGAGAGACAGAGAGAGATTGTCGATCAAAATAAATTTCTCATGTTTTTATTGAAACTGTCATTTTTACTTTTTTTTCAAAATGTTGTTCTTGAGCAAAACGTCAGAATTTCTGAATTCGCCGTTGGTCCATGAAGTGGGGCTCGGAGGGGAGGGGAGGGAGGGGGCGGGGGCGGGAGCGGGGGCAGAGGAGGGGTTCGGTCTTCGTCTGCCCTAGTCGCTGTGCAAGTAAGTAAGTAAGTAAGTAAGAACACCGCAAAGGTGTTACTGGCTGCCGAGCAGCTGACTTACTGTCGCCCAACCGTCTATGTATGGCAAATGCAGTCAAGATGGCGCCTGCGAAAGCGCTATTAAGATTCGATTTGTGGATCTTATAGTTTTCCACTTGGAATAAACTGCGTCGGTTGGGAGTGTGTGTGTGTGTGTGTGTGTGTCTGCCTTCAAATGCGTTTCCATTCGCTCCGCGGAGTGAGAGCTGCAGGTCCACCGGTCCTTTCCCTCTTTCTTCTTCTTCTTCTTCTTCTTCTTCTTCTTCTTCTTCTTCTTCTTCTTCCCTCTGATCGTCATTTATGGGCGCCCGTGTCTTTGCTGGTGCAGCTTTTAAATCAGTCGTTTGAAAATCCCGCAAGTCACAAACTCCGTTCGTCCGTCTGTTGCTATGACGACGCAAAGTCAAGCATCGCTGAAGTCGTCGTCCTTCGATCACTCTGTCTGCGAATATCAGAAGAGTCACGGTAATTCTGACCGTAATATAATAGATTTGGCGGCAGAATTCCAATTGCCAGGAAAACTTAAGTAGATTCAGGAGCGTATATGCTGTCTTTCTACTGCAGACAAATGTCTCATTATGTTGAGAGAGAATCTCTCGGTCGAATGGAAAGGAAGAGGCAAGAGATGGGAAGGGAAGAAAAGGCTAAGGCCTGGAGGGGCAATGGATACAAGAGATTTCTAGAGACGAACAGACACACTAAGGCAGCTACAGACACACACACACATTTAGACTGACATTTAGACTGACATTTAGACTGATAGACACGACCAATCGCAGAGAGACAACTGATACGTCAATCGTAAGAAAGCGAAATCTCTGAATTCTTACTTTTGCGGACAGAGGATGATGTCCTGCTCAAAATCTCCTCCTCCTCCTTCTCCTCCTCCTCCTCCTCTCTCGGATCCTTCTCTTCTCTTGTCCGTCTTGGCAACCTCTCTGGCGCCGCCGCCGCTGCTGCTGCTGCTGCTGTTGTTGCTGCTGCTGCTGTTGCTGCTGCTGCTGCTGTTCGGAATGAACGAGTTGTTTCGTCGTCGTCGTCGTCGTCGTCGTCGTCGTGGTGGTCGTGCGCTGTCTGATGTCGCCGCAGTTTCCTCGTCTTGTTCCAGTTCTCTTCTGGCGCCGGTCTGCCTTCGCCAGGTGGCGCCAGCAGCAGCAGGACCGCCCTGATGCATTCGCCGGTTGGTGTCTCCGCTTTCTCTACTTCTCAGCAAAAGGCGCTACAGCAATATACGCCAAACACAGCATTTTGTCATACGCTCTACTTCTGTGATTCCTTCGCTACCCCCTCTCCCAGTCACCCCGTCACCCCCTCTCTCCGTCACCCCGTCACCCATCGCAGCGAATGCGTCGTGTTGTTTCTGTCTCTGAATGTGGTTTTTCGTCGTCAACTGAACAGATGAACGTCTGTGCTGTTCTGAGCGACAGAAGCGAAATACGTGGACGGAATAACGACGGATATGAGGAGTCAGTCGGAGTCGATTTGTTTCAACTGAAGTCTCAGATTAAGTGGGACTTCTTATTATAAGTCAAAAGTTGCCAGCTGAAATTTAGTTTCTTGGTGTTTATCGCCATGTTTAAGTATGAAACTAAAGCTTCAGTTGTAGATTACATCAACTGACTACTCATGTCTGCCGAATATTTTCACTTGTCAGCGACAAAGGCGCTTTATAAATGGTTAACATAAAATCTCGTTCGAAGATCATTCAATTTAGACTTAAGGTTATAAAATAATTAATCTTGGATTTCCGACCAATTCCTTGTATTTTAATAAGCGGTCGGGGTCAGGGAGGAGGAGGGATAGATGGGGAGGGGCAGATGGGGAGGGGTAGATGGGTCGATCAGTCCAAATGAAGCGTCTATGACCATTTGGATGGGCAGTGAACAGTCTATAGTGAAAAGTAGAAAGGACTTTCTATTTCCTAGCATCTGTTCATTTTCTACGGCGCGGCTGAAGGAACTGCATCCCATGTGACAGACGGGAGTCACTCCTCATCTCTCGTGTCATTCAGACTGATGCCGTGACTCCAGCGGCAACAGCGGCAGCAGCAGCAGCAAGGCCACCGGGCAAACTTTCGGCAAAGCAAATGCAACAGAAGCGACCGAATTAATTAATGACTAAACACGACTTATTCTTCGAAACTTGATCCACTTAACTCTTCTCGCTCTCTCTCTCTCTCTCTCTCTCTCTACCTCTCTCTCATCCGTCCTTCTGTCTCTATTATTTACTGTCAGCTGCGATCACATTTCTGGAGTCGTTTAGGCTAATCTCTATTTAACTTGAACACACATACACACGCACACACAGACCGCTGTTCTAGAAAACTAATGAAACGCCACTGTATACTGTAGAGTGTAGATACTGTACAGGTGCAGTTGCTTTTCCACGGCTGCAGGTCGACGGCATTCAGAGTGGATGTTGGCTGTAATGGCCTCTTGATCATCATCTGCTCATTCGGCTTAGAATCACTTCGATGACTGTTTCCACCCTTCTCTCTTCTCTCTCTTCCTCTGCCGTCCAAATGCCTTCCTCTGTCTTTCCGAGGTTCTCCAATCGCCAGCAGCGACAACGACAGAGGCACTGTGGCACCTAATCCCCTGCCATGGACCCCCAATGACAGGCACTGTCCGTCAGTTACGCCATCAGTCGCCAGGGGCAGAAGTGGCGCTCTCAACGCTAAGCCACTTGCCACCGTGTCCAGGACTCTCTGGAGATCGACCGATGTAACGAAAGGGATTATGCGTAATGCACACACGAAAAGTGGAGGAGAAGAAGAAGAAGATGGCGGTGGTGGAGGAGGAAGAGGAGGAGGAGGAGGAGGAGATGATCCTCCGAGAATAATCCCATGATTTAGCAGAAGTGTCTGTAGATAAATGTGCTCTATTTTATGTGTTTGGCAAATGAAGCGAAACTGTTCTTTTGAATCGGGAATTCTGGGGCTCCAGTTCCTCCCCCTAGCTTCAAACCCTTGTCCCGCCTGTTGTGGTCGAAGGTTGGTTGACGGACGACCAAATGAACGCCTATTGTGGCAAATGAATATATATATATATATATATATATATATATATATATATATATATATAGAGAGAGAGAGAGAGAGAGAGAGAGAGAGAGAGAGAGAGAGAGATACAGACAGACAGAAAGACATACAGACAGACAGACAGACAGGGATAGACAGAGAGTGAGAGAAACTGGTGAACGTCATCAAATAGGCCTATATCAAAACGTAAATCAAACATTGAATAGCAACGAACATAGAATTCGCTGCCCCATCTCCTCCTCCTCCTCCTCCTCCGTTTCCGATCGGTCGTTGTTCCCGGTGCAGAGGGTCGACCATCGCGGTCATCGGAGGAATCGAAGCAAGCGACGCCCACCATATGACGAGCGAAGGGCGACCGGCCGACGAGAGATTTCACCGGAGCCAAACAGAGAGACAAAGAAAGGTTCGAAGCGCTTTGCCTTTACGACCAAGTCTTTCGATTACGAACCACTCAGTTCGCGGCTCTGCGTTCGCCGAGTTGTTCGTGAAACGACGCTGACCACGGCGGACATTGGTCAACTGTCTCTTTCATTGGACGCCAGTCAGGGGCGCAAACCTGGCCAGAAAGTTGGTCAAGTCCTAATTACTCCGCGACCGGACGACGCCGGACGCATCAGCAAAAAGTGTAGTAATAATGGTAATATACGTTATATAACGTGAGTAAGTAAATAAATACGCAGCCAAATCTGACTATAACGGAAACGCCATTCTGGGATTCTGGCAAAATTGTATATTTCTATTGCCAAAAACCACCTATGTCTACAGCCAAAAGAACATGACCTTCTCAAAAGTTACCGATGTCAGGACATGAGGGACAGAGTGGAGTTTGCGCCTCTGATCTCTGAGTAGTAATACCTACCATATTAGTTTAAAGTAAATATCTTGAATCTTTATATTTTTATAATAAAAAGCTGATTCTGGTTCAGTTTTATTCACTAGATGGCCGTTATAGACTAATGGTTTAGCATTGCGAAAGGTTAGTACCATGGTTCCCTTATATTTTGAATTTTAACATAAATAGTGCATTCCTTGTTATTTGAACATAATAATTGGATGCCACTCGATTTAGTTTATATTTATATCTCTCGCTATTAAAATAACTCACATTAGTTTAAGATAAATATCTTGAATCCTTATATTTTCTTAATAAAATGCCGACTCTCGTTCAGTTTCATTCGCTAGATGGCGAAAAATCACTTGCTTATAAGCCAAAGTCCTAGCGTTGCGAAAGGTAGCACCATGGTATTTTATATTTTAAAATTTCAACTTAGATATTAAATTCTTATTAATTTTATTATAATACTTCGATGCTCTTCAAATTAATATATGTATACATCTCTAAGTAGCAATTTCTATCATATTAGTTTAAAGTAATATATTGAATAGTCATATTTTTATCATAAAAGCCGTCTCTGGTTCAGTTTCATTCGATAGAGGGCCAAAATCACTTGCTTATAAACTAAAATCATGACATTACGAAATGTAGCACAATGGTGTTTTTATATTTTGGATATATTACTTAAATATCAAATTCTTATTTATTTCATTGTAATATTTGGATGCTTTTGAATTTAATATATATTTAAAATATCTGAGTAGTAATATTAATCTTATCAGTTTTTGTGAAGATGGATCAGCGGCTTTGAAGTTCTTATTCTGCTTTGATTTAAGGACATTTGTTGCTGCGTTTATTTTTTTCGCCGATCTAAAGCGAAATCTTTCATAGATAATTCCGTAAGTATATTATACTAAAGGCGGTTATATGCCTATGCGAAAAATTGCTATTCACACAGAACATGGGCGCAAACCTGGTCATCGATAAACATATTAGAAATCTCGATGGTGAGAAGTTTTTCGTCGAAGCATTTGATAAAATTGTTTCTGTACGAAAATCTTTAGTCCATTTAATAATTTTATTGCGTAAAGACTCTTCGTTAAAGTCTAGAACAATAATAATATTTCTCGTCGAAAAAGCACTTTCTGCGCTGAAAGGTAAATGAAAAATGCTGCATTGGCAGCGATTCTAAGCGAAGCTCTAGATTTCACAGATCAAGTTCACTTGCATTCGCCAGATGGCCATCACATGTTTTGGCAATAAATTATCAAAAGAAATCTTGAAAGTGAAACCAGCACAGACTGTAAAAAGTTAGCCAAGGTATTACTATTAAAATTAGATTGCGATTTATATTGCGCCATTTGCATGCTCTCTCTCTCTCTCTCTCTCTCTCTGCCTTTCTTAGCCATTGGCTGAATTCCTCCGCCGAAGTGACTCAGTCGCCTGACCTGCTCCTTCCCCTGCGGCGGCGGCGGCGGCGGCGGCGGCGGCGGCGGCGGCGGCGGCGGCGTCGGGCGGCGCAGAATCCGGTCGGAGGGAGCGGAAGAGGCAGGGGGAAGGCCGGAGCAGCCTTCTCACTTGGAGCCAACTCTTTGTTCTTCTTCTTCTTCATCTTCTTTAACTTGGGAGTTTTGTTGCAGTTTTTGTGGAGTTTTTGTGAACGGGGTTTCGCGCCGATGGGTCCGCCTTTTATAACGACTACCTCCCCCTGGAACGGGGTTCATGGACTTACCGCCACCCCCGGATTCTGTCTGGCCGACGTCGCCTCTGCTTCGTCCCTTCCCCTCCTCGCGCCTACATTCGGTTCTTCTGAAGGATTTAATCCATCGACTCTAACGCAGGTAAGTTGGTCGTTCGATGGAGATGGAGTCCCTCTGTCTGCCTCTGAAGCTGCTCTACACAGGACGACCGGTGTCGATTCCGGGGGGCAGAGGCAGCTCTCTCTCTCTCTCTCTCTCTCTCTCTCTCTCTCTCTCTCTCTCTCTCTCTCTCTCTCTCTCTCTCTCGATAGAAGAGATCTGTTGTTTTAGGCCTTTGTTTACAAGTGAACTCCACAATTACAATGACTGATTGTCTGAGAATGACGATGACAACGGCGACGACGACGACGACGATGATGATGATGATGAATCGTTAGTAATCGTTTCGTCAGTCGAGTCGTTTGACTGTAACTGACTTCTTCGAAGTGATTCAACGCTTTCAAGGATCATTCCATAGGTCTTGGAAGTTTCTCTTAGAATCACTCACTCACACACACACACACACACACACACACACATCATCACACACACTCACTCACTCACTCGCTCAAGGGTCATTCTAGTGAAACGTCTAATACGCTATTTATAGATGAGGAGCTTTTAACTAGAAATAGCTTCGTCTTGCATTTTCTTCTGGAGTTTGAAGCAGAGTTCGGTCGCTGAATCAGCGATTGTGGCGGATGTCTCTCCAGAATCATTCGCTGCCTTCGAGAATTTTGCATTATTATGACTCTCTATAATACACTTTCTTTTGTGTGTGTGTGTCTCTCTCTCTCTCTCTCTCTCTCTCTCTCTCTCTCTCTCTCTCTCTGTCCGCTTTGTCTGCTTGTATTATCGTCTCCGACAGCCTTCTTATTCCATTGCATTTGAATTATAGAAGTGTTCTTAATATGAGGTCCTGAGATATGTTGTCAGAGAGACATAATGGTAATTCTCTGCAGAATTCCAAAGCGTAGAGACGAACGAATGCATCGATTGCGTCTTCTGGTTTAAAAGGAGAAAGGCTTTTCGGCCGAATCAGCGGATAAAGTGACTCTCAGCTCTCAGACGACGACGGCTATCAGCCTCAGGCCCTGCTTAGGCATTATGGGTTCCATGACCTAGGCTCTGCTAACGTCTCCCGTTAGACAAAGCCACTGGCCTCTGTGGTTATCAGTTGGAATACTTTTCACTTGCATTCAATCCCTCCTCTCCATTCCTACCCCGCCCACTGTGACCTCTGATCTTGAGCTGTGAACCATTTAGAGCCTTTTGGTTGACACCAGCGACTGACAGGAGACCTTTCCGGACAGTTACCTCGACCGGATGGAGTGATATGCTTATGTCACGAAACTAACAAATCCGAATATTGATTTTGCTTTGGCTTTTAATTTATTTGTTGAATGATTTAATTGAAACTTTACAGATTTCGTTTAGCTTTCACTTTCACTTTAAAGTGGAAATTATGATTTTAAAACTTTCCAAGATGCTTTTAAGTTTGTGGGACGTGTGATGACTTAATGAGACGTTTAGTTGTCAGGAAATGGTCAACATATTTACTTTCGACCCCAGGTAGTCTACCTGCAAACTCACGACACGCATGGTCAATCCAATCCTGTGCAGTAATATTCGCTTCAGATCCGAATCCGGAAAATGTTGGCCCAAAACAAAAGTTTTAACTGCCAATGACGTCATTTGAACTAATATTTTTGTTTTCAGTAGAAGTTCTTCGTTTCTACCTTTTTTCGTGTTTAAGTGTGTTTTCCCTATTTGACTTGATATTAATCGCCTGCATTTGCTATTGTTGTTGTTGTTGTTGTGTTTTTCTAACTTCCCTTCAGCTTCTTGAGGCCTTCCAGTGCATGCCTTCTTACCAGCCGTCGACCAGTGACGCCGCCGCCGCCGCCTCGTCCTCCTCGCCTCCGTCTCTGACCGTCGCCGCCGCCGTCGCCGCCGCCGCCTCCGATCCGTCGGCCGTTGACAACGGAAGGCGGCTGCTTAAGCGACTGAACGTATGTTCAGAGACTGCCGTTGTCTCCTTATACACTGCGAGATTCGTTTGCGCTTAGTTTGAATACTAGACCTAACATCTCTGCAGTCGTTACCGTGGAAACCTGGTTGTTGCTATGGCAACCGATTGCACAGAAATATTTCAGTTATTGCGATATTTTCAATTAGTAGCTATGGCAACCGTGTAGTAGACTAGAAACTACTGTTCTGATGTGGCTTAGTCACGTGTTGTTTGAACTGAAAATGACCGAGACGATTCAACCACTCGCCATCTACAGTCGCCTTCATTTCCGTCTGATCACTCATTTGAATGATTTCCTAAACTGAAAATCAAAGTTAATCTAATTCTTTGATTTGAAAGACGTTAGTTCGAAAATGTCTTCATTGAGAAATCTTCAGTTCGTTCGTTGAATTTTGCCTTTTGGTTTCCGTCGGCAAAACATCTTTCGTTTGTTTTGATTAATAGAACTGCTTTTGTTTAAATAAGATAAGTTATCCGACTCTCTCTCTCTCTCTCTCTCTCTCTCTTTGCAGATAAACGGTCTCAGCCTGACACCTGACGGCCGATTAATCACTCCCACCTTTCGATCATCGTATGACGTCATCAACGGGGACATCATAGCAGAACTTGAAAATCAATTTCTGGATTTATCCTTAAACCCGAACTTCAATAATCGCAAAATCATCAACAAGAAACCACCGAGCAGCTACCTGTGCCACCTGTGCTTTCAAAAAGGTCACTTCATCAAAGATTGTCCACAGGTACGATCGATCAATCAATCAATGTTTAGGGAAGTGATTTCTATTATTTATTAAATGAACCAATAATAGTCGATTCAACCGTCAGATGGATTTGAATCCGGTACTTTTCAGCACAAGACGTTCTTTCTACTGCAGCAGCAGCAGCAGCAACAACAACAGCAGCAGCAGCAGCAGAGATGAACGGTCTGCGTTCAGCTTTGCGAATGATCTCTTGAGTTTTAATTGCCGGATTATAGGCTTGAAGCCGTCTGTGGCTTTTGTTGGAAGACCTAACTCCTCACCATCATCATCCTGTCCCTGACGCCGCCTGGTACAGATTTTCCCTCTACCCACCTCATGATCCCTTCTCCAACGCATTGGCAAGACTGCCTTAGGCTGCTAAGGGTCGGTTGGAGGGAACGGGGAGGGAGTGGGGGTTGAGGGAGAGGAAGGTAAGAAGAGCGAGGCGGTTGTCGAGCTCCCTTCTCTCCTTCTCCTCTTTCTCAGATGCAATCCAGACGCCCAAGGGAGCGCTGGGGCCGGACATGGAAGCCAATAGGCTTGGATTGGTTGCCTCCACTTCCATAGGATACCGGTCTAATGGGGATTGATCATTGCTGGTCTCTGGTGGGAGGTTAGTGGGGAGGGGAAGGGAAGGGGCCTGGCCCTTGGCAGTCTGGTTTAAGAGGAAGAAGTCTGCGTTGCAATCATCCCACTGCTACCCTCGGCTCCTTATCTTACTCTGTGGCTGACTGCCTCTTATTGGGAACAAGAGGAAGAAGCACTGCTCGCGGAGTTACCAAGCAACACAGAAGTAGAAAGGCGGACAGACAGACAGACAGACAGACTGGCTGGCTGACTGACATGAAACTTTAAAAACTTAGCATGATTTAAAGTGGCTTAGAAGGCATCACTGCCTGTGTGAAAGCCACTAGGGGCACTAACGGGCTTGAACCCTCTCCGTCAGCCTGACGCTCCAGCACATAACCCACTCTGCCATCTTCCCCCCTGAAACAAAAATCACTGGATTTTTCTTAGCGCAAAAGAGAAATGTCTGGAAACAACAGAAATGGAAACGCTAAAGAAATAATTCTAACGAATATTGAGAAAGAGAAACGGTTTATGTTGTGAGATTGGATGAAAGAATTGGTCGCAAAAGATCTTGAGACTTCGTGACTTATTCTCTTAGGCGTATGCTCTTCTTGTAAATAAGTAAGTGAAATTTCGTGGATCGGACTAGGTGCTTGTTCCCTGGAGGCGCTTAACCTATAGCCGTTGAAATAACTGCAACAACCGAAGTTTATGAGTTCAGTCGGGCAAGGTCAGTTCCAGAGATCGGTCGGAGTAAGTGAGACCTGTAATTAGACAGTAAGTAAAGCAGTAAGAAAGACCATAGATTTATCACTGGATTTTTTAGTAATTTATGGCACAGCAAAAAATCGCGCACAAGAACAGTACTAGGTCCAACGATATACAGTATAATACATCTAGGCATAAGGTCGCAGGTTTATATTCCGAAGATAAATATGTTTAAAGAAAGAAATATTTTAAGTCAGTTTAAAAATTGTTAATAGGAAAGGTAGGTCCCTAAATTTCAATTTTGCAGGTAGGCCGCGTACAGATGTACCATTTGTACCGTGGTAAATCCGCCCCTGGTTAACTGCCTCCAGTTATCAAGTGCAAAAAATTAGTGGTGACCTTTTTTGCTTGCCAGACTTTAAAAAGCGCGATGACCTTTTTCACTTTACTTTAGCTGTGGAGGCCAGAGAGTCATATTATTATACTCACTGGCGGACCGGATGAGGCCCGCGGGTCGTAGGTTGGCGACCCTGGATTACCTCATTCAGTCGATTGCATTGAGCGGTCGACGGCGAAGGGGACGGGGAAAGGGGTGGGGGACGAAATGTCGACTACAATTGCCCCAGTCCCGATCAGTTTTGACCGAGTGGGGTTCAGTCATAGAGTCATAGAGACAAGGGCGTTCGTTGGTTGCTTTAAATTGTTTTAAGGCAAATGTCGAATATTTTGGGGTGAAGAGGTCTTTCACTGCCAACACCTTTTGCAACTTCTTAGTCTACAAGTTTCAAAAATTCTGTTCTCTTCTAATCGGTCTTTAAAATGTGAATTATTTGGAAACTTTGCAATTTCAGAAATTCTTCTAATTAAAGTTATAGCATCGATTGTGAAGTAACAGTTGAGGCTTTGGTGATTTTGACTGAAGGCGCGGCCGAAGGGAGAGGGTCTGACTCCCTATCAGGGGAAGAAGCGCTGCTTCGGGGAGTACAAATGCCCCAAGTGCAAGAGGAAGTGGATGTCGGGCAACAGTTGGGCCAACATGGGTCAGGAATGCATCAAATGCCACATCAACGTCTTCCCGCAGAAACAGGTGAGCACTCGTCACGTGGTCACCGTCGATCACGTGATCGGTAATGTTAGAACTTTGTGTTTATGACCAACAAATGCAGTGGCGTAGCCAGGATTTTCCGCGGGGGTTACGAACGACCCTTCCTCCAATTTCGGGAGAAAATAATCCTCACAAGCAAAGAGAAAAAAGGTAGTCGCCAATTAATCATTTCTCTTGCTTTGGTTAGTTGTATGAGCGTCAACAGTCTATCCAACTATATTGTTTGCTTCTCTTCCCTTTTTGCTACCTTAAACCCGATTTTGGCGCCTCTCCACCCATAATACGCAATAAAAAAGTTTTGGTCGGCAAACCAGGGGGTTTAACCCCCAAACTCCCCTTGGCTACGCCACTGAACTACTGGACGGATGCTTTGCAGACGGTCAAAGCGCTTCTGATGAAATAAATGCTGCGTAGGAAATTATTAATTTATTTCGACATTAATTAACTGATCTTATTCTGCAGCGCCCCCTGGAGAAGCCAGATGGACTAGATGTGTCGGACCAAAGCAAAGTCCATCCGCAACATCTTTGCCAAAAGTGCAAACAGCTAGGCTACTACTGCAGACGAATCAACTGACTCGTGATGATGATGATGATGATGACGACGACGACGACGACGATGATGACGACAGGTGAAAGCCTGGACAGGTCTAAATCTAAATCCTTCTTTTTTCTTGGTTTCACGACTTTCCATATTCAGCGTACAATGATTGACTGTTATGTCGCGTGGTTTCTTTGTTTAAAAGTCGAAACGAAAACATTCGTATTCCAGTTTGTTACAATTCAGCGTCATCAGCGGTTCGGGCGTTTGTTTAGAACTTGTCGCTTGGATCGTTTGTCAAACTTTATCAGTGGTCGGAGTTTCTTTCGCAGAAAGTCTTAAGAGAATTGTATTTTAGGCGCTGGTTTTGTCTTCTCACGACAGAGTAGACATGCCTTAGGACTGCGTTTCAGCGCTGAAGCAAAAGTCAGTGCTAGAAATACGAGAATCCTTTGTAAGATATAAGTATTGGCGTTTTTCCATTGGGTCTGATAATTACTTGGCATGTGTTGTGTCCATTGCTAATAAAGCATTTATTCTTCCTATCTCCGGCTTTTTGCTTTTATTTTGATAAGAAATCGCCGTTGAGTTAACTAAGAGCAGAACAACGACAATTTATCAGAGACGTTTTATCGCGCTGGAACGATTGACCTTTGCAGCGCCCCCTGTAATCGCCCGTCCATAGATAAGCAGCAGGGGCGTCCTCCCTAGCGCCCTTAGAAGGGACGTGTGTCGTCGGCGAGGCTTTGCACCTCTCTTGGTCTTTGGCTAAAAGGAATTCTGCTGCCTTCAAATACGACGAAAATTCTTCAGAGATTTCCATCATTCGATTTACTGAATTTTATCTTTGTTGATGTTGCCAAAATCAGGAAAATGTGAAACGAGCCAGAATGCATAGCGTATAATTATTCTAACATCATTCGCTGCTCAGCTAATGATGACGTCAGATAATAGCCGGTGGTTTTGATATTTTAAGGCTTTGCAGCTGAGTAATAGCATGAGAATATGTTCCTGCATAACCTGTATATGTTGTTAGTGTGCCTTTGTATCTGGTTCTACTGTATAACTCTCAATGTTCTGACGGTGTGCAGGCGGAGACGTAGGCCTACATGTTGCAGATGGTTTTTCTGGTTAAGTGAAAGCTGTGCCTATATATAGACTGGCTGTTGAAGTCGCCTTCAGTGTCTTCTTAAACTTCATTTCAGGGAGAAACGTTCTCGAAACTTTTGTTTGTAAATATTTTAAAAGCGTGACGGTCTTTTATAATCTCAGTTTACAAGGCGGAGACGGGTTGTCCGCTAGAAGAACATGCAATCATACTTAATTAGTTCTGCATCTATTAATATGTATAGAACTATAGATTATCTTTTCGAGAATCAATATTATATATTTTGTCCATCATATCCATAATTATGCATATACATTAGAAGAGATATACTTATTTAATCATGTTACTGTATAAGATTTATATGATTTGGTGGATGTATATATATATATATATATATATATATATATATATATATATATATATATATATATATAATTGTATATCCACCAAAAAAGAGATTCGTATGTTTGGCGGAGGTATAATATTATGCGAGAATTTATTATCGAAGTCTTTGTTGTTAATTTGATGGAGTTGATTGACTGGCATGCAGAGACAGTATATTGACAATAGTTTTAAATGTTTGTTCGTGATTTCTCTTTCGATTAGACAGGAAGCTGTGTTGCGTTGCATTTGAATGTGTCTGTGCGTTCGAGAGATTCTCCAGGACGAATCACAACGTGACCAAAGCCATTCGATTAATTATTTATTTGTTCTTTGCAAACATCGAGTTACATTTGCAGTCGTCGTTTCGCTTATGGAACGAGTCTTTAAGACCGAGTGTAACATCGCCCACCCCCACCCCCAGTATAAAACCTGCTATCGCCTATTCGCCGCACTGCTTCGTCATCGCGCCAGCTAATAACTTGGCACTATACGCTGCTTCTACTACTACTACTACTACTACTACTACTACTACTACTACTACTACTACTACTACTACTGCTGCTACTACTACTACTACCAGTGATGGGCAACTAACTAAAAAATATTAGTTAAACTATAACTAAATTTCAACTAAAAATAAGTAGTTAAACTTTTAGTTGCTAACTAACTTTCTAAAATAGTTAACTAAACTAAAAAAATATAGTTAAACTTTTTGCAACTAATTTTACAACTATTTTTCATGTATCAAGTAGGCCTGTGTTCATGAAAACAATTCAAAACATAGACGATGCTGGCAGCATCAACACGTCAGTCAATGAACCATTGAATTAATTAATCATTGCATTTCCCGCTTACCAACGAGATCAAAGATCGCAAGTAAGTAAAAATACACTGGTCTCTGACCAAGACCAGTGATATATGGTGTTATCGTTGTCATGAAAGAAATTACCCAGAAAGGAATAGATAAAAAAGGTACTGTAATTTCGGATCACCAACTAAAATTTTTTAGTTAAACTATTTAGTTACTAACTAAATTTTTTTAGTTAAACTATCATTTTAACTAAACTATTTATATTTAATTAAACTATGAAGCTAACTAAAAAAAGTAGTTAAACTTTTAGTTAGCAACTAATTAGTTAACTAGTTGCCCATCACTGACTACTACTACTACTACTACTACTACTACTACTGCTACTACTACTACTACTACTACTACTATAAAGGAGACTTACACGCTTGAAATAGCACGATTGTTGGGGGCTGTCCATTAATTACGTCAACATAATAGAAGAGGGGTTCGAAAAATTTTGACAGCTGTTGACAGGGGAGGGGTCAAGAGAAGTTGACGTCAGCAATTTCATTCTTTACAAATAATCAAAAACAGAAAATATCATGGAATACATTGCAACGGGAAACGCATCTGACGAGCAAAAAAGGTCATCATCACCACCACCACATTATGACGCTCGATGTGCAAAAGAAAGGGGGAAAGGGTCTCCTCACTGCAAAAATAATAACCCTTCCAAACTTTTAGGGGAACTCGTCGCTGATCTTGGGGGCGGTGGTCAAATGTTTTTGACAATTATTTTGGGGTCACCGATAGTTTGACAGTTGTTGACAGGGGGGTCAAAAATTACCCCAAATTGTTGACGTAATTAATTGGCAGCCCATAGACATGTTCTGCCAGAGTACTTATCCCAGTTTAGCTCTTATAATGTCAATCGCCAAACTGTCTTTCCTTTGAGAGGCACGTGGGGTGTTGCAGTGTGAGTGTCACGTAGTAGGAGGAGAGCTATTTATTGTTCTTTTGAGTTACTCAATCAGAATATCGAAGTGATGGGATTGATTATAGAGGCTATATCTGGATGATGACATTTTATGTTGATCTGTGATTGAGTCGTTTGAATATTATTATCGTCGTTTTCTAACTTAATCTGTAAATTTTGGATCCAAATGAATATAAATATTTCTTATTTGAGTCTTAGCCTACTGATCGCAAATGTTTAATGCTGTCGTAGAAAATAATCGCCCAGAAAGCCTCTGTAATGTCCGTCTTCTTTGTCGATTGTCAGTTTAAGACACGCTCTTCTGAGTTCGCTTTCTTTTTTAAATGTGAAATGCTATTTTAAGTGAATGTGGATGATTATGGGTCTTTTGCTTGTACGTGATTTTTAAGTGATTTCAATCTGTCATTTGTCGGTTGTATAAACACGGTCGGTCGGTCGGTCGGTCAATGGAAGGAAGGGAAAGGGAAGGGGACGGTGGGAGCCGATGTTCCCTCTATTTTCTTGAGTGTGCGAGGAAAAGTATAGTGTCTGAGTGGCACCTGATTTTTTTCAAATAGGTCACCCAAGACACTAACGAAGTCAGTGTTATTTTGAACTCAAAATCACTGCGTGGCGGTTGGAAATTGCTGGGCGCTTTCTCTTGTCATGTGCGCGGTCGCGCAGCTTAAAGGGAACATTGCTAGTAGTAGGAAGAGAGAGATTTAAATTTAATTATTTTTATGCTCATGCACAATGGAATTTCTTCTAGTTGTCCAGAAATTTCCATTTGTTCAGTTGCACCACTTTTGCCGCCCTGTGACTGTGAGAGTTGTTGATGGGACGAGGTATTTTAAGCGCACTTAGCAATGTATTTCTGTTGTCTGTGTAAGTAGTTTCTTGTAACCATCACCTAAGTGCCTCTTACGGTGTGTAAGTATTCGCGCAGTCTTCTTGTTAAAGAGTGGTCGAAATGCTTTGATTGTTACTCGGGTAATGCAGTTATTTTGTCATTTTGTGGCGTTCTGAGTTTCGGTCGATTCGATCAATAAACATTGTCTTTGAACTGTTCACATTCATTGACTCTCTCTCTCTCTCTCTCTCTCTCTCTCTCTCTCTCTCAGGAATATATATATATATATATATATATATATATATATATATATCAATGCATTGCAACTGTGGCTTATTTTCAGGGAAATCAGTCAAAGACTTGCAGCTGCTGTTTATCACTTAGTTACCGAGTGCCTGTTCCAAAATGTTCACAGACTATTAGTGCATCATCGTCATTACATGGGCTGGCTGGGTCTTTGGGGTCACCGGAGGACTCGGGTACATCTGAGCTGCAGCTAAGTGACTGTCGAAGTCATCAAAAACACTTTTTCTTTGATCGATTAATTTACGATTTTTTCTGTTTTTTCTGCGAAAATAAAGATTCTCTATCCTCTTCCTCTTCCTCTCTCCTCCATCTTTCTCTGTTTCCTCGCTTCTCTTCCAGTCCCTCCCTCTCTCCTCGTCCCACATGCTAAATAATTACCTTTCTTCCCCATCTCCCTCTCCATTCTCTGTCTCAATTGAATTCAGAATCTTGGCAAACTCTGTGCTTGTCCCGTCTGCTGCTCTGTCTCTCTATCTCTGTCTCTCTATCCCTATCTCTATCCCTATCTCTATCTCTCATGTGTTTATATAGAGACTATACGATAACACATATAGGGCCATAGGCCTACACGGACACGCACCCTACAGCCTTTGCACGCCTGTCTGCCTCATCTACAACTCCGCTAAGCCGAAATAACTGTTGACTGATCGAGTGAATTTCTAGTTTAAGTGAGCAACTGAGCTTCTGTTTGTTTGTGGCATTTAAAAAGAAGCGACCATCAACAATGCCTCATACATCGAATCAGTGTTTTATACAGGTCTGTTAATTAGGAAGGGAGATTCCCCAACGGCCCAACCTCAAAAGTCCCTCAAAATCGCAGCACTGACAAAATTTCTCATTAAACCGTGCCTCTTCCCCTCCAGAAAAGTCAATAACGCCCCCCCCCAAGCCTGGAGTCTGGATAAACACTGCATGGAATAATTGCGCTATAGAAGTAAGCCCACACACATCGAGGGAAAGATGTGAAGGGAAGACACTGGTCCTGTAGCACACCCAACTGGTTGAAACCCTGGCGGCTAGACGTCTCCTCCGACTACGGACACCTCTACCCCTGCCATGGAGGCAACGAGCCAACCCTTCTCCTTCTCCTCTTCCTCAGCCATCGCTACATTCATTCGCGTCAATCGCGTGTATGGCAAATGCGTTGACTTGGATCCTAGGCATCGTCACTCAACTGTCTCCTCTAAGTACGGTGTCCTGTGAGGGACGCAACGCTTGAACTGAAATACAGGACTGAATAATTGTAAGAGCGTTTTACATTACATTCAATCGGACATTTAATGCGGCATTACGAGTACATCGAGCGAGTAAACGAACATTTCTTCCGTTATGATCAAAATATTCTCAGATGCATTTGATCAAAGACGAAAAAGAGTCTATATAGTCTGAAGAGCGCGTGTAAGTTGTTCCCTTTTGGGCCACTGTAGGAGCGTTGTGTAGATCTGCGCTCAAATGGGAGTGGGGACTGGGAAAACCAGTTGATGGAGGGAGGGAGGGAGGAAAAGGACGATCTTCGACGGAAGAGAAAATTCTTTCCAACGAACACTCAAGAGCTACGAGAAAGTGTTTTAAATCGAACAACTGAGTGAACTGACTACTGACATAACTGAACCAAGGACATAATGAGTCGTAACAGAGCCTTTTAAAAGGGCCTGTTAGACAAATGGTTCTATTTGATTTAATTTGGATGAAATTCTAAAAATCGTAAGAGATTATATATCCATCTGCAAATGCGTCGATCATTCAGAGGATACGGCGTAGTATTTGGCAATTCTCTCTCAAATGCCTTCAAACAATTTCTGCATTGTCTTTGTGAATGAATTGCTCTCTCATTTATTCATAGAAGCAATGGCTAACAACAACAACAACAACAATCAACAACAACAAGTGATTGTAGTCAGTGGAAGCAATGATAGTCTTTAAAATCTTTGAAATAACATTCACCATGAAACAATCGAAGCAAAATCATCAAATTACAAATTCTTCAATATCAATGATACAATCTTCATTTAAAAGAAACCACAGTTTTGGCAAAGATGAAAAATCCCAAAAGCAAAAAGAAATAAGACTTTGGCAAGAACTCCAGAAGATTCCATTCCAACTCCTGTTGTCTCATTTTAAACCAATCAGACCACACACACATCAACATTATTTAAATCAACAAATTAAAACCAACTGAATTATACAAAGACTTTAATAAAATTGTCACAGGGATACAACGACAACAGATACAGAGGGTCTTTCAATGATACAGTATCCAAATTGGTCCCAAAGCACCATAACAGCATAATGATATCCTTATTACTGTGTACAATTTCAGTCTCTGATCGTACAGAATTCAACACTATTATTATTAACACGACGTGCATGACTAGGCATTTGACAATACATCGACTGACTGCAAAAGCATTATATCCACGTCATCCTACAATCCAACTGATAAGCGACATACAAATTAAATTAACACAAGTTCATTCGCTTCGGTAAATTATTGCTTGATTGTTAAACGAGTGGAATAGTAAATTTCAAAAGTGCATAATGATCAGGCAGAGATATTCAAGCACAATGCAATATACGCCTCTAATACTCTGCTTCTAAATCACATTCAGAACTGCAGCGGGCATTTAGGAATTTTCAGCGACGCCATCTAATCAGAAAATTTAACTTAAAAAGCTGTCGAATAGAAACAAAAAAAAAACTCGTTCGCCGACGGATCTTCAAACTGGAAAGTCACGTAAGTCGTGCGATGGATAGACTCCGGTTCAATCGACAGCATCAGTCCTCGCTCGATATGTTCTGGAAGAGGAAAGACATCGACTCCTCGTTGTGTATGCGTCGTATCGCCTCCGAGAGCATCATGCTGATGTCAACTGTTTTGATCTTATGGCACTGCATCTTCTGCAGCTCATGAGGAACGGTGTTTGTTACTACAACCTAAGCACAGAAAACACGCCAAGATCTCAGCAGAACCCAGTAACTGTGTTATCTCTATAAAAGCCACAAATTAAGGAAATAATGATGACGAAAGACTACCACAAGATGCTTCAACTCTTCCCTCAACTTTTGAGAGAGAGAGAGAGAGACGAATTGATACATATAGTAGCCTTCGTTTTATCAGTAGACAAGACAATTTATGAGTAAAATGATTTAAACTAAGCATTTCTACTTTTTCCAGGAACCATTCTTGTCAAATGCCATGAACAATCCCTTCACCAAATATCAGTTTTCATATATTTTTGCTTCAGAATAATTTGCACTAATCATTTTAATCAGAAAAATACAAGTAGAGAAATGACTGCAAATGAACGTGACCTCATCAATATGAGAGTCTTCGATGAGCCTTGGCGCATCGCCAGACAGCAGTCCATGTGTAGCCATTACGTAGATCTTATAGGCGCCTCTGTCGTGCAGAATCTGCGTAGCACTAACGAAGGCCTCAACATCGTCTATCATATCGTCCTGTTTGACAAAATAACATAACAGTTGCATGTACCACATCCAAGAGGTGATGAGAAATTATGCCTAATCATGACCTTAAAATAGATGAAGACTCTCTTTTAGGAGAGTTTTAAAGTAAAGCATTTAAAAGTTTAATTCAGATATCAGTAAAAATCCATCACAATACTCACATCAAACAACTTCCGTGCTACGATTAAAAGCTGAAAAAATACCTTTCACAATTCTTCACATTTAAGGTCAACAGATGCCCTCATACAACAAGAACAGCTCCAAACAGAAACAAAACCTCCAACTTCCAGATAATAAAGATCAACGATTACTTACAACGACAATAGCAATGTGACCAGCAACATCGCCGACCACATTGATCGGAGGTTTCTCCTTGGGATGAACGACTGAAAAGACATCAACGGCCATTCAAATTCTGTGCTTACATTCTATTATATAATAAAATCACATCTTAACATCAGATTGCTTATCTGTTGCTTATCTATCGCTGCAATCTGCAATTAAGGAAATTAAAACCGCCCTTTTTCCTTCTAAAATCTGTAACGTCAAACTAAAGCAGCCCGATTAAATTAGAAAGACCTGGCAGCAATGTAAGGCCAGCCCGGACATTCTCTTTGTACGTCTCTCTGTGCAACAGAGGCGGTGGAGAGTAGCGGCCGTCGTCCCGGTCAGACTCGGCCACTTTCTCCTCCCCGTGAATAACGGCGATGTTAAGCCGAAGACGTTCTGCGTACGATGTCGCTCTCTTCACGGCTCCTGGATGGCGTGCGACGATGACCGCGTTACGATAATCTGGAATCTAAAAAACACATAAAACTACTCAGATCAATGCATAAACACAACGCATCCAAAACCTCTAATACAAACTCATCAACTCCATCTTCAGCAACTGTCAGAATATCTGAAAAACTTACCAAGATGCTAGTACCGGATATTTATTAAAGGATTCAGTAAAACTACTTCATTATTACAGATGAAAATATTTAATCAGATCCCCAAAGACACCAAACAACAAGACACTATGGCTCCAAAATGTCTCCGGTTCTCATGACATCAATATCGAGATGAACAGCCAAACACCACCTAAGCACTTTGGAAGCAGATGGAATAATTCCTCTGGGCTAAATAATCAGTGATGGTCACTGCACTTAATAAGTAAGGTTATGAAAGAGAAGGAATTGAAAGCAATTCTTACAGACTCTTTTACATATTGAATCAGGAAGTCTGATGCCCTGAGATTGTCAACCGGACAGTCAAAGAAGCCTTGCACCTCCTTCTGATGCAAATCCATCGTAATTATGTGAGAAAATCCTGTAAAACATAAGAAAGAAAATCAAAGAAGAAATACACAAGCACCATTGCTCTTAAGAAAACAAACCCTATGAAACTGAGAAGTAAAAATCAAAGTTTGACTTTGATATCTCACAATATGGCCACCTTACATGCAAATGAGATGCAAATAAGCAGAAAGGTGGAGAAATATGTGCTGTACACGTGTGACAATTTTTTTAGAAATATATTTAGTAATTTTTAAGAAATCATAGTTTTTCTGCTGGGGGGGGGGTTTCAGATACATCCTGTAGTCACATATTACCTGATTTGCACATCATCTTTGCAAGCAGTTTTGACACGATGCAACCGCGCTTTCGCATTTTGCTTTGTTTACTGTAAGGAAGATAAGGAATGACACCGACGATCTTACGCGCAGACGAAGTACGAAACGCGTACGCCATGATCAGCATCTCCATCACGTCATTGTTAACATTTCTAAAACCAGATCCAATTGGTCATAAACAAAATGCTGCTCACATACAACATCCAAATGACTCTGGTTGAAGACGTACAGGAACAAGCATTAACCTGATCTAGTAAGATACAAGGTACAGTGCAACTCACATATGCAAGCAAATAAATGCAAATGAAAATCTAATATAAAGAACATACATTTGTAAATTCTATTCAAAATGTATAAGAACTACACAGAGTGAAGTCCTCACTTTGTGCCTGTCTGAATGATGTAAATGTCTCTAGCTCGAACCGATTCTCCGATCTCAATGGCTGTTTCTAGCAAATCAGAAGAAAGTTCAATTCTATTATTATCATTCTTCTGCTTCTTCCTGTGATCGTCGTCGTCGTCATCATCAATTTATTTTACGAAGCATTGCGATAAACATTAGCAAATATGAACATGGGGTGGACAGAATGAACGTAATTGGCAATTAAATCATGAAAACAAAAATTAAAGTACCAGAAGTTAAAAAATAAAGGTAAACTAAATGTTTGCAAAATATTAAAGGTCCACTTAATAAAACTGCAGTCTTAAATACTGATGTTACAGTTCAAGTTTGCTGGAATCTATTATTTACAATGACATAACGTATTATAAGTATATTATTTATAACATGATTATAATTCATAAAGAAATTGAAAAAGCAGAAGACAGAATGCAATGCACTAGCATTTTCATAAATAAAAATCAGCCAATAAGGAAATCCACATAACAATAACAAATCAGTTTAATTTTTAAAATTTTACTTGATAAATCAAACAAAAACCCAAATGATGTAAGACACAAATGAGCTGTATTTTAATCACACATTATCTCTGGCCTCACCTCGATTTGATTTCTGATAGACGTTTGCACAACCAACGCAAGAATTAAGCTTCCTAAAGACAGCAAGCAAATTGAAAACCATCAGAAAAGTGCACACAAACAACCGTGAAAAAGTGAAATTCTTAGCAGCCAGAGAGCATCAACGTCCAATGACTCAGAAAGAAGCAATTTCTCAAGAGAAGTGCATTTGATAAGAAAGAAACTGTTGCTAACTCTAAATAAAATGCGTCTTTATTATAACTAAATAAAAATCCTGAACAATTGAAGGACCATAATCCAGTTTCTTCATCTTCTCTCGCACACTTAAACCATAATCATATTAACTTACTTTTTCATCTCTAGTTTTTTGTCTCTAGTTTAGGCTCATCGGGCAACATATAAATGTTTTGTTACAACACAATGTGGTTTAAACTAGGCTAAATTTCTCTAGTGGACAAATTTTTCCACCATCAGAACCAGCGAGTGGGCTGCTTTTTGCCGTCTTCATCTCTCGTGTCTACCCGTGATGTCAACAAGGACAGACCCCCAAGGACGAGGATAAGGACGATGACTGACTCCCCAAGGACGAGGACTTCAAATTGGTCCTTAAGGAGTCCTTAAGAACAAGGACCAGGACAAGGATTAACATCACTGGTGTCTACCATATACAATTATGAAGCTGCTTGTAAGCATCGCTTACTAAGCGACAATAATATCGCAACATAAGATCCTCACTATCTATGCAAATATGAATGTTATAAAGCAGATATTTACTCGGCGATCAGATTCGCAAGTTCTGGATGCGAGTTTCCGGCGAATAAGACAAAAGGAACTTTTCCAGCGACAGGATCCATCGGCATCAGCGATCCTAAAAGAAACGCACAGTCACAGTTCACGCCATTATTACTGCGGCAAAAGCACAAATACTCTAGCCCTACAAAAACCAAGACATTTATAATGCAAAACCGCAAATCAGATTAAGATTTCCAAATTATTAGAATAGACGATCAATTACCTTTCACTAATTAATCGACGCAAACAACAGAAACAACAACGAAATTATTAATAATAAATGGATAAATGTTTGACACAAATCTCCGATAACTAATTCACTCTTATCTGGCGATCGGCTTATCTGCAATCGACGTGTAGCGCTATATAATTAAACCTCCAGTCAAAGTAAGTAAGCAAATGGATCAGTCATTGAAACCAATCTATGATTAAAATCGCATATGGTCCTAAGGGCGGAAAGTTAGCAGAGTGGTAACAACACTGGGCGATAGAGCAGGGGTCCATAGGCGGATTTTATTAAAGGCTAGGGTAGGCTTAAGCCTACCCAACTAATCCCACCAAAACAAAACAAAATTGTTTTTCCATCAACACCAGGTCATCAACACCCCCCTATTGAGTGCCTGGCCCCCCAGTGGCCCCCCAGTTGGGACCCTATACTTAATGCTACATACATTAAGCAACAAATGGTTGGCCCCCATGATTAGAAATTGCCACCCCAACGGTCCCCCCACTTGCCAAATCCTAGAGCCGCCACTGATCTCTGGAATGGCCTGGTTTTTTGCGGATGGATTTGAACTTTGAAGTACCATCGATTGATACCATTGGGTATTAGAACTGGTGCTATAGAAGTGCATAATTAATAATAAATAGATTTATTTATTAACGTACTTGAATACTTTTAAAGTTTGAGAGGCAACCATTGACGCTATTAAGAAACATGCTTTCATCTATGATAAAGAGTTTTCAGACTGGAGCTCTAGCTCATTTTCATGTAAAAAAAAATAACCGCAATACCTTGGGATTGTGCCAGCGGTGTGGGGTCGCTAGGTTCAGATTCAGACTTTGAAAATCGCTTCACCGATTGTTATCGTGTTCTTAACGTAAGGGTTGTCGTGATTTACAAGGGATATGTTATTGTTACGGTGGAGGAATTTTAACGCCAGAAACGAGTGGTTATTAACTGTATTCTCAAGCGAAATGTTCTAATATAATTGTAATTCCAATCGCCAGGTGGCCCTATACACAAAAATTTGTTTCAATGTTTACGGAAAGTTGTAGCATCCTACTTTTCAGTCTAAGGTGAGCGAAAATCAGCGATTTGACAAATAATAAGAGTTTTATCATTTCTTGGATATTCTGCGAAATTGGTGACTTATTTAAACAGTTTGACAATAAAATATTATTTGTGAATGCGTTATGCTTATGCTGACCATTCAGAGTCCGTACAAATCTAGTCTAATCTCTTAAACTTCTATAGCGCCACTTACTAATACACAGAAGCATAAAGTACAGCAAATCAATACACAGTAATCATGGTACACAATTACGAAGAACTGAAGTTTAACATGTGAGCTGTTTGGCATTTTATACTGTGAATTGTTTTTTAGTTAACTGAAATGTAACAGTCGAAACAGATTCGACAAACTAGCTGGAATAGGGGGCAAAATATGTGACAGTGGTTTTCAACACTGTAGAGATCATACTTAACCATTTAAAATTGAGTTATTATGAAATTTTATGGCACCAGTTATAACACTAATGTTTCTACAATCATAATTTTTCTGGGCTATTGTAAAGGAGGTTGCATAGAACTTTTGAAATTTCTGTACTAGGAATGCTAGGATCGGCTTAGCGCTGGTTAAAGTTCTGAATGTTTTCAGTTGTAATCGATTTTGTTGTTATCATTTCTTATAGAATTGCTCTTTTCCATTTTCACCTGCATGTGATCCTGTATGCTCACGAATTATGCCGCTTGAAAAGACTGTCGTTGTAGCTTATACAGACATTGAAGCTGGTGGAAGGTGAAAATCATATGATTTCTATGGATCCATTATACCCAAAGAGTTCCTTTGTTGTTTTTAAAAATAAAAATTCAAATAACTTTTTGTTAATATTATTATTTTGTTCAAGTTTGTAATTGTGATTCATCATCTTGTAAAGAAAACCTATCTTGATGCTAATAACCTAAGCAACTACAGGCCTTTATCAAACCTGAAATTTATATAAAAGTTTCCTGAAAGTTGAAAGTATAGTTGCTCAGTGAATGAACGAACCTTATTCTCCTACATGCTTTGCCTCCTTCTTCTGTCTGCCTACAGCAAGTTTTTCCCAATTGTAACTGCTCTCCCTGCTTTTCATAACAATGTTTCAACTGCATTACTAAAATGATGCTATAGAAGTTTACTGATGAATGAATGAATTATGAAGTAATGTGAGATAATGCCAGCAATACAATTCTTTGTAGAACGATTGCTATCAAGTGACAATCCTTTCTATCGTACGTGGAATGTTGTCTCATATAAATTTATTGGTCAAGTGAGTGTGCCATTGTCGCTTGGTGACGGTTGGTTGTTGGTTGCAAATTGAATTAAGGATTGCAGCAGGAAGCAACATGCAGAGGATGTTGCTAATAGTGACTTCTGTTTGTTCATTTCTTTAGTCGTGCTTTGTTGGCGCTTGACGAGGAGAATGCAGAATACAAGACTCTGACCATAGACTATTTTAGCAATGCTGCAAAGGCTTCGTCTCCTGGCGAGTCCTGTCCTGCATCGGCTGTTGGGCGATTTCAGCCGTTTCAATTGATAAACTGCAGCCACAGACAAGTGATTGGCTGTTTCTGTTTAGTTGTGTTCTTGAAGTTTTACTTTGTTCTTCTCCAGAAATTGTTTATGATCTGATTTTCTGCTGTTTGAATAAGTTTATTTGTTGCTAAATTCGCTTATCGATATTTTAGGTGTCTTGCATCGTTCTTAATGCTGTAATTCCTGGCAGACAATGTCATTTAGTGGCTGATTTTATCATGGAACTAATTTCTGAAAGGTATTCGGTTTAATAATTGTCGGAAATTAGGATTACTTTATGACGTCTTTCAGTTTTATTAAATCTTTTACTTTTCAAAAACTTATTTAGATTAAACTGTTAAATTTTGGTACAGGTGTACGTTGTGTGTATTTTTAAGTTTGTACTAAAACTCACTGAGCTTTTGAGACATTAAAAATGTTAAATATAAAAAATTGTTACTACTAATCTAA
Organism: Metaphire vulgaris; assembly: GCA_018105865.1. Classification (NCBI taxonomy): domain Eukaryota; kingdom Metazoa; phylum Annelida; class Clitellata; order Crassiclitellata; family Megascolecidae; genus Metaphire; species Metaphire vulgaris. The sequence goes on from CM030840.1 coordinate 18,479,313, forward strand.
GTTTTGTTCATTGCTTACAACTGAGATTCAAATTTTATTATTTCAAATTTACTGTCATAAATATGAAAGTTAACTTTTGTTGTATTTTGAATTGTAGTTCAGTTGAGCGTGTCATCATTCTATCTGTGCTTCATTTTGATTCATCTCTCTATGGTTCACAGAATATTTATGAGTATCCGTTGTCAGCCTCAAAACGTATGAAATTCCTAGTTGCTTGTTTTCTTTCTGATTTTCTGATTATTTTGGATTTTTGTTGTTTTATATTTGCTGATTCAATCAATCAATAAACTTCTATGGCGCCACAATCATAATGCCCTGGGCATTCGGCCGATGGGTTTAATTGATTTAAATAGTCGTTTGTTTGATCGTGATCAGTGCTGGTAATTGGTCATTATGTGGGACTTATTATTTTCTCAACGGAATTGTTGAACATTTTCTAGTTACAACTTACTCCTCTCTGCCTGATACGATGCCATTCGTAGATTCATTTCTCGCTGTGATGATACAGATGATGAAGGTTGAAGGTGTCGCAACAAACCTTCTTATAATTCCTGGCTACAGAGCAAGGGATGGCTTGGCCGGCCACAGCACAGTCACAGTGAGTCAGTCTTTCTAAAGGTCTTCAGAGTATCATTTCTAAGTTCTTTTAGTTGAAGGATGTTTTGACCAGGGGCATAGCCAGGAATTTGATTTGGGGGGGTCTAAAGTGATTTGGGGGTGGGGTATAAATCTTAAAAAACATTGAAAATCTTTAAAAACACTCTAAAAACTTTAAGGTTGCCTGATTTTTGGGGGTTATATATCGATAAACTCCCTCACTACGCCCCTGGTTTTGATCCATCGCAGATCATAACCGCTGGACATCGGCTGTTCTTATTTCAGTCGATCTCACAGTTTCACGGAACCTTGGGTCGGCTGTTTGGACTGAAGTTCAACATCGACATCAGTAAACATTTGGTGAGTTCATGCAATTATAGTTGATGAGAAAGGCTAAGGTTTAAACAAGTGCTGTGCATATGTATTACAAATTGTCCTCTAGTTTTAATCTATATTTGTAAAGTTCTTATTTAGCTAATCAGCTATACGTGTACTCAGCGTAGTTTTAATTCTCTGTAATTATTTATGGTTACAGGAAAATTATTATTAGTTGTATCTGTCTTTCATTTCATGACAGATGTATAAAGGAAATAATGATGCTGATGATGACCTTGCATCCTTCATCTATCTTTGACATCTCTGCCCACAATCCTTTGGTTTTGGAGGATCATAATTTTCACATTTCTAGTTTTCATGAATCTATCAACAGTGAAAAACTCTATTTTATGATACAAGAATTTGATAATTTTCCAGAAACTTATAATTTTGGAAAAATAAAGAATAAGATGACTTAAAGTGCATGTGTGCCGAGACTCAGAACAGTAAATAGTGAAAAATTACTATTTAAGACTTTACGAGTAAGTAATTTGTAATCATTGGTGGTTCCTAGATGAACCAAAATACTTTGATTTAATTTTTGTTTGGTAAAAGTCATTCATTTGAACTTTCTAACAAGCTGTGCTCTTTCTGCTTAGTAAAAGCGTTTCTTTGGTTTCTGTTGGTGACGCTTTATATTTAGACCAGCTTTAGCATCTTTTAATACTGTACTGTGTATTCCGCTGTTGTGGTATAATGACACGTCTTCAACTGATTGCCTTGTCTAATTATTTTAACCATGTGTTGGAGATGATGTACTCAGTGAGGAGGGTAAGGAGGAAATCTATCTTTCCTGTGCGTTGTGTTGAGTCTTGCCGTGTTGTGTAGTGTTACAGGTGATGAGTAATTATTGGTGCAAACGGAGGTAGCATATAATTCACAGCACCACACATTTCCCCCGTTCCACACACAAAGACGGAGGTGTTTCAAAGCATTAAACAAAGTACCATGAAATTTAAATAGTTATTATAAATGATGGTGGCAATAACAGATCTATGATGATTGATGACAACTACCATTGTTATAGTGAATAATTCTAATGAGAATGGGTATCACTGCCAGTGGACTTCTATTTATGCCAATGTCATTTTCAATGCTTGAAATTTTCTCTAAACAACATTAAACAAAATACACTACAGTATATCAACTTCGTAGGAGATAAATTTTTGTCCAGTTCTAAGAGTTTACATAGAAAGCCACGTTTAATGATTAATAACAATAAATGTATAACTTCTGTGAAGCCAACAGGGGCGTAGCGACGGGGGGTATATCGGTATATATATATACCCCCCCCCTTAAAAATCAGTCTACCTTAAAGTTTTTTATGTGATTTACACGTGGTTTATGTGGTTTATAGTTAAGATTTATACACCCAAAATATTTATACCCTCCCAATTCAAATTCCTGGCTACGCCCCTGGAAGCCAACTATATAATATTACTGCGTTACATGCAGTTTATTCTTTACTAAATTCTGATCAGCGCTTTGATTCAGCGCTTCGCTTCAACGTACCATAGATTGCCTACGACGAGCAGTTTTTAAAGCACAATCTGAATTTCCAGGAGATCCAACGCCATACTATGGGTAGAAAAAATTAAGTGGGTATATCGTAGACTTGAAAACTGCTATGGGGCTGTCCATTAATTACGTTAACAATTTAGGGAGAGGGGGTTTGAAAAAGTTTGACAGAGGGGGTCAAGAGAAGTTGACGTCAACAATTTCACTTTATACAAATAATCAAAAAATAAGAAAATTCATGAATTTATACTACTATATTACAATGGAAAAAGCATGGCAAAAAAGGTCATCACCACCACATTTTGACACTCGATGAGCAAAAAAGGGAAAAATGGTCATCACCGCAAAAATAGTAACCTTGTTATTGGGACCTGTCATTGATCTGGGGAGGTCAAAAGTTTTTGACATAATATTATGGGGGTAACTGAAAGTTGACAGTTGTTGACAAGGGGGTCAAAATTTCCCAAAAATTGTTGACATAATGAATGGACAGCCCCTATGTGGTATCAGACCATGCCAGAATGTTTTAGAATCATGCCTCCAAGATAGCACCAAATCAAAAACACACGAGAAACTCGTCAGATTGACATGAAATATGACCGAATGCCGATGACTGGAAGCGACAAGTAAGTCAGTAACTTAAGTAAGTAAGACGAAGTTTCTATAGCGCTGCCTGAAAGCTTGGCGCAGTGCACTAGCCTATTCACGAGCGCTCAATCGGGGTGATATCCATAGTCCGTAGTGGTCAATTAAGGTTGTAGATTCAGATAGGCAAAATATTTTTATGGAGGATAATAACAAGATTTGCGGGGGATAGAATGCAAGCGTATAGCGTTCAACGGGGACTTAGAAGAACAACAAATGACAGATTAGACGTAAGAAATCAACAAAGAATACAAACAATGAAGATGCCTGTCTTGATTTATGAGGAGGAGACTGATATAGTCATTAATAGAGTCATTTTATGGAATCTCGTAGTTTTTAAAAAGGCGAAGCGTCTGCAGCAAGCGCTTACTCAATACTCACTGTTACTCAGCGCTGATCAGCAGCTGTTGAAATGGCGACGACCGAAGAAGACGAAGAATTTCTGCGCTTCTTAGCAAGAGACTTTCAAATGGCGATCGTCGTCTATTCTGCGCTGAACTTCGTCCGTTTCCAGTAGAAGAATAAGAAAAGTTTAAGAAGAGAGAGAAATAGGAGGAGGAGGAGGAAGAGAAGATGATTCGGTCCTTTGTCGTCGCTGCGTTGTCGTTGTTGTTGCTTGTGTTGTCCGTTGTCCGTTGTTCGTCGTCGAGTGTCGTCGTCCGTCGGTCGCAGATGAAGGAGGACCCGACCGATGGCCCGACCGATGGCCCGCCCGATGGCCCGACCGATGGCAATGCATCGGCGGGCGGCGGAGGAGGAGCAGGAGGACGGAGATACCACGTGGCGGACTTCGACTTCGCCTATGTGGCTACGCCGTTCGTCGTTTCTCTTTGGGTGATATTCGCCAGCGCTGCGAAGATAGGTCTGCATTTCCCATTAGCTACTCACTGCACTTCTTACGTTGGTTTATATAGCGCCAGATGGACGGGTTGTTCTAAGGTTTCGTGTGAGATTAATTGAAGCGAGTAGTTTGCAGAGTGAGTTAACGACCACACCAGTTGATCATCTCATAGAACAAAAGATGAGATCTGTAAGGAATATACCCGGTAATGTTAAGTCAGTTGAAAGAGTTTTGAAGTTAGTGAGTGGTATTTTCATTCTAATATTCTAGTTTCTTGAGAAAAATGTTGAATTTCTTTTTCAGTTTTTCACTTGGGACATCGTCTATCATCCATTTTCCCTGAGAGTTGTCTTCTGATAGTGATTGGAGTCATCCTTGGACTTATTCTATTTTATGCTGGTAATCGTGGCTATTCTTTGGATGCAACCACATTTTTCCTTATTCTTATGCCACCCATAATCCTTGACGCTGGATACTTCTTACCAACGAGACCTTTCTTTGATAACATTGGCACAATCCTTCTCTTTGCCATTCTTGGAACGCTTCTGAACACACTATGGATCGGCGTGTCATTGTGGGTTGTTGGCGCTCTCGGAATTTTCAACCTTAAAGAGCCACTCTATCTTTTGCACGTTCTTGTCTATGCTTCTCTGTTGGCTGCAGTCGATCCAGTGGCTGTTTTGGCCGTTTTTGAAGAGATGAAGGTCAACGACGTTCTTTACATAATCGTTTTAGGCGAATCTTTGCTCAACGATGGAATTTCTGTTGTGAGTTTTTCTTATTCTGCAGTTTATTTATATTGATTCATATTTGAGAATTAGTGAGTGCTGCAGTTTATTTATATTGATTCATATTTGAGAATTAGTGAGTGCTGTAGTTATTTGTATGCCAATCCAATTGAAGTTGGTTAATAGACTTCTGATATAGGTTCTAGTGTGTTTAGACTGTTGACTGAGACTTAAACAGCCAACAAAGTTGCTTTTTCCAGTGGCCTACTTTTCTGCTATCTTTATGTCAATGCTGATCGTGTGAATTTGGTCATCACACATGAAACAGTGACATTGTGTCCTCTAGTAGTTATCAATTGGACAGTTAAAGTGAAATGGTTTGATTGGCGAAGAGCTACAATTAAAGGTTGCAAGCACTGTCTTCATTGCAGGAAGCCAGCCATTTTGGACCCAACATTTGGAATGGGTTTCTATTCAGTGATGTTAAATTAAATTATTATAATAAATTATAATATAGAATTATGGGGATAGAATAATTAGAATTATTTAGAATAGAGGATAGAAAGAGTTAGAATAATTATGGTGCATGTTGATGAGATTTTACATTTTGAAAAAGTAAACCATTTTTCATTTGGAAGTTAACTGATTTTGGTGTTTTTTATTTAGGTTTTTTACAGAATGTTCACTGGTTTCAGTATTATTGGACTTGAGAATATTCTGTCTGTTGACGTTTTCCTTGGCATTGTCTCATTCCTTGTCATTGTTTTCGGTTCAACGTTTATTGGTATTCTTTACGGATTTCTCGGAAGTTTTTTCTCTCGTTTTACAAACCATGTGAGAGTAATCGAACCAATCATTGTTTTTGTCATTGGCTACATGTCTTACCTCACAGCAGAAATGTTCCATCTGTCTGGGATTATATCGTAAGTTTGAGGTTATGTTTACAAGATCTTCAACACATTTGCTGCAGCGATATTGATTTGTGTTTGCGCTGTTGCGTCATTGGCATAGAAATTGTAGTGGAGTAAATTTTATGACCACTTTTAACCCTTTTGAGGGTTTCTTTAAAGTTTCAAATCTAGACTGAAAATGCCTCCTGACACCTTTTCCTCCTACAGTCTGTCTTACTGTTTAACACATTATGACAGATCTCTTTTATACCAACCAGACTTTTAATGGATACTGTTGATTGGACAGTGTTGATTATTTATATTTTCTATAGTTATACTTTGTGTGATTGCCTTTTAAAAATTTTGTTACCTCTTTGGTAATTTTGATGTTGAATGATGCATGGCAGTTGTATGTTCTGCGGAGTGACAATGAAGAAGTACGTGGAGGCCAACATATCACTTAAATCTCATACAACCATTAAGTATTTCATGAAGATGCTGTCTTCCATCTGTGAGTCTATCATCTTCATGTACCTTGGAATCTCCGTTGTTTGTGATAAACACATTTGGAATGGTGACTTTGTTGTCATGACGATTCTCTTTTGCCTCATCTTTAGAACTGCAGGTAAGATGGTCAATGGTTTCAAGTAGCAATGAATCTATGTGATTTTTAAAAACTGAAAATTTGAAGTATAAAAATAAGTATTTTAGGTTTAAACTGAAAATTTTATTGGATTTAATTTGCTGCATGAGCTTGGATGCTCTTTTTATTAAAAAAAATATATTCTGCTCTTATTTCTTACTTTTTCTTTCTTTCTTCTGATTTCTTCTTAAACAATCGCCCTTTCCTTTTTTCCTTAGCGTTGTGTGGATCACTTGGATTGGGCTGACTCACAGTGTTTGTTTGTTGTTTTGTCTGAACCAAAGGAGTTTTGCTTCTGACGGCAATTGCAAACCACGTGCGATCTGTCCGACTGAGTTACATCGACCAGTTCATCATGTCCTATGGAGGACTGCGTGGTGCAGTGGCCTTTGCTCTTGCCGTTCTTCTCAGCGAAGACTTTCCTCACCGAAATATGTTCATTACAACAACGGTTGTTGTCATCTATTTCACCAATCTCATCATGGTAGGATCAACGACAGCCTTTCATTGAGGAACTGTTTTGAATGCATTTTAACTGAGCTAATCAATATTTGGTATCATATTATAAGCCATTTCATTTTAACTCTAATTAATGATTATTTATTTATTTATTCAAGTGCATAGCCTTTCTGTTGTTGTGATTGTATGCCACAGTAAAAGGCAGAAAATGTTAATATATTGCATTAAGGACTGTTGCAGGGTTCAACCATTAAGCCTCTGGTGAATTGCTTGAGGATTAAAAAGTCAAATAAGCACAAGCCTTCGATGAATGAAAAGCTAACGCTTCGGGTGAGCAACGGTCTTTTCTGAATCTATTGACTAGACAGAGTCTGTGAAGAGTAGTGATGATCCATTTGATGGCCATTATGTGCAGAGCAGTTGTAAGGGCCGCTAAGAACGAGCTAGGTCGTGGCTCTGCAGTCATCTGTGCTTTTGTGAAATCCGAGACTGAAGAGACTCTTCACTTTGTCCATCGTCTCATTTATTTTCATTATTATTCGTGTTTAATAAAGCAAAAGCAGCATCTGCTGCCCTGAATCTGCCGTGAGCATTTGATGGATTTCATTTCTCAGCTTGTATTTTGATCAGTGAGATGTTACGAACATTGAGATTAAATGTAGCCATAGGTTATGATGATTAGTTGCTAATCATAACTGCATGGGTGTTAGTTGTTGCAGTAGTTGTTATTATGGTAATAGTAATGATGAGGAAATACTAATCTGTTGTCAGTAGTTGTAGAATTTGCATAAGAAGTATTAGCTTTGTTGAGAAAGTGTACTGATGTAGTGTGAGTGTTTTGGAAGTGATTTGTTCTCAAACAGTTTTAGTGATTGACCTGTTGATTGTTTAGTGCATTGATCATCTTATGGTTGGCGTTGAAGACATTACTGGTCAGCACGGTCACCATTTGATTCGTGAAAGGTGGGGAAGCAGTTACCACGGAGATCACATTCATTCGTTACAAAGAGTATTTTCTCGGCTTAAGTCAATTGAAATGCTGCAGATTCTAAAGAGTTGGCTTAATGACTACTTTGTTCGGCTAATTTGATGTTTCAACATTTTAAGATCCTGTCTTTTATCTATGATTAGTTTTAATATATTTGAGATTTGGTTCAGCAACGTGACAATTTCTGTTCATTTTCTATAATTAGAATCATATTTAATTTGTAAATATTTTGTTTTGAAATTTCCATTTAATTTAAAAATAAATTATTGTGGAATTTATGTTCAATAGATTTTTAAAATTCAACAGCAAGTACTTGAAGCCTTGCTTGATTCGAAAATCAAACGCCCAGCCACGCGGCTGGTCAATCCTAAACGTCTGTCAGAAATTGGATGAGCACGACTCTCGGGAGTTGCTCAAGCATTCTGCTTCATTTAACAGTCAACCAGATTTTGGATTTCTTTCATCAAATTCACTCGCTCGTTTGTTTTCAAATGCATCGCTGAGAAAACACTTTGGAGATGGTGAATGGAAGTAAGAACTCCATTGACTTGTCTTTGTCCATCCTTTTTCACACACACACACACACACAGTATATATTATTATCATTATTATTATTATTATCATTATCATTATTATTATTATTATTATTATTATTATTATTATTATTACTGACAATTTCATATAGTGCAATACACATAGCAAAGGCTAAAGTGAAGAGTGCTTTACAAGGGACCCTAATAGGAGATGCTAAATAAATATGTCTTAAGGTTCCTGGCTGGTACATTTGATGAAGTCAGTCCAACAGACTGTAGTCTTTAATTGTGATCTTCCATTGTTGTTGTCATATAATTGACTGACTATTAACTGAATGAGGCTTATATGTGCCCTATCTCTTGACCAGATGGTCACCCATCCAGGTACTAAGCACACCCTTGAGTGTCACTGCATAGTATTGTAGCATCATTTAGCAGCCAGCGCTTTAACTGAGAAATTGATTTGAGCTAATATTTGTTTTTCTCGCGGAATATTGTCAGTAAGGACTCGGTTGATTAGAGGCTAATGTGCTGCCTTTTGAGTTTCCTATTTGCACTTTTATGTTGTTCTGTGTTTTCTGAAAATCAGCGAATCGAGTGAGAACTGTCTCAATGCAGATCCACAGCAGCGCTGTCGTCATAACAACCAATGGCGACATCAGCAGGCAGGTCATGACCTTACGTCCCTTCTTGGATTGCCAGAGACTAGCTCCACGACCTGTCTTGACCTTCAAGCGCAGGAAGTGCAGGACACGCGAAAGATGAGAGACGACAGCAAAATCCACCACATCATTGATGATTCCATGTTCAAACCACGCAAAATGGCGAGTATTTTGTTAGTTATATTGAAATCACTTAGGGTGATTGATACGTTGCTTTGTTTACTATTCGTTAGTTTTGAATTCTTGTTTAGGTTCTTTACTGGGATGTGGTGGAGTAGGGGTGAGATTGTTGCCATACAATCAGAGAGTAGCAGGTTCAAATCTGTTCCTGGCCAATGACGATCCCCACGTTTGACAAGTTGTTCCTCCCAATTGTCTGTGAGGAAGGCAGCGGGAGATCAGCCTGCCTCATCTACTCCCTGGATGGCATTAAAGCCAACTGGACCTCTGCCTTAATCATCGTTGTTATTGTCTAAGTAAAGATTTGTCTAAATGGATTGTTCTCTTTAGCCTTTAGCCTTGAGTTGATGATTGTTATTAGATACCAATTTCAGTTAAATTGCACATATGCATACACATGTATGATTTGTAATTCTCTGTATTCATCAGTTTGTTCCGCATCGACATTATCCAGCCGCAGAGACCGACCATCCTCATCACCACAATGCTCCAGTTCACCTGCGTCATCTCCTCAGTCACAGCTTACGACATCAAGGAGGCCCCAACAAATTGGTCCACGAGCCGGACGGAGTGAGCGTCACATCTGACATTCCAGTGCGTCCTCGTCATGGAAACGGAGCTGGGAACACAAAGTCAAGCAAAAATGTCAGCTTTGCCGAAGTGACTGACGTTGTTGGTGAGAGCCAAACAGCCACTCCTCACTTGAAATATAGTTTTCTGTCCCAATCGACTTTGAAAAGATCTGATGAAATAAACTTGTGATGTTGTTATTGAAACTGGTTTGAGTCACGAGTCAGTTCATGAGAGCAGTTCTGTTTGAAGTGTTTTTGATTGCCTTAAAGAAATTCAAGTCCTTCACGAGCCCGTAGAGCTCAGAGGTTGGCACTGATCTCCGTTTCTAAGACCCTCGGGCAGTCGTTCATTGCCGATGACATGGCATGCCTGTTTGACTTTGCGCAGCTTTTACCACTGCTGCTCATTTTACCACTGCCTGCCCTCTGGCGAGTGAAGACTGCGGGTATCAAGCATGCGACATTCAGATCTCCACACCAATGTTACCGCTGTGATATCTTCCCGGTCCTTTATAAGTAAGCTGGGTGGTGTTATAATCTGTTTAACTTCATTCTCAATGTTGTCAGTTATAAATTTTATGTCAGTATTTTTCTGCTTCTATTTCAGATGAATCTTTTGAATTGGACAACAACAGTTTGCAGGCAGAGGAAGGTGACAGAGACAGTACAAAGTCAACCCATGACGATGATGAAGACGAGGGAATCATATTCATCGCATCTTCGAGTCCTGCTCCAAGTGAGGAGTGTAAGTGCGCAGAGGCGCAGTACTATTGTGTACTACAGTAAAACTTCTTCATGACGTACATAGTTATTTTTCTTAGTGAAATTTAGTATGTTTTAGACAATACCATCCAACACGGTAAGTGGGACCGTACATTGTAGTACTTTATAACAGAGTATGCGTAGTAACTGACTCTGTTATGATAAAGCTCTAGTGTACTTGGTAAATAACATTGAGAATATGTAATTGGTTTTGAACTTGACTGTTAGTTAAGTGACTAGACATGAAGTGTTTGAAATTGTGACTTTTAATGCTGGTCACATTATATCACGTGGACATTTTTCACCAATTTTTGCAAAAGGATTTCTAATTCCAGTTTCGCTATGAAGAGTTTCTGCTTAGAAACTGATGGACATTCACTGACTTTACCTTTTGCAGACAGACAGACGGTTGAGCTCTGCGGTGCAAGTGGACTGTCCTTTCTCTGTGAGTTTGTCGCTGCTTTTCTCTTAGCATATTTTGAACGCTGTAATGTTGATCTTTTGCTCTTTTCTGCAGTGGACGATGACTGCAATGTTTCAAAGGATCAACCGGCAGCACCAGTTGCAGCTGAACTGTCGCTGCCTTGGAAGCGTTACTCAAGCAGAGAACCATTGTCATCTGTAGTTACACACTCATATCCTGACGACGGGGATCCAGTGCGCGGAGAAGCTCCGTCTTGGGTCAGTAGTCCTGATTGTCTGGCGGAGACCGAAACTCCAGACAACTCGTTCAGCTTTGTAGACGTCGATGCGGACGAATGTCTGCCGATGAACGTAATCATCAGGGAGTCATTGAACATGTGTTGCAGCGTTCTGGAAGATGGCATTAACTGCGCTAATATCCCTCTGCAGTATGATGCAATGCTGTTTCCATGGAAGAATCCGATTGAAGACGCTTCTGCTGCAGAGGTTCTGGAATTCAATGGAAATAGTTTTCTGGAAGATGCGGAAGACTCTCGGCGTGAAGTCTATTTGCCTCTTCCTTGGAAAAACCTTCGTAGTCAGACGTGTTCAGGGAAAATGGACCAGAAAAGCCACGACCCTGAGCTCAGTTTGAGCGCCAGTTGCTCCAAGCGCCATCTTGTGAAGAGCAACAGCGTTCCCGCTCGTGATTCTCAGGTAGCTGAAGACGATGTTTGCCTACACCTGGAAGATGACCTACCTCCGTTACCATGGCGAAATCCCACAATAGATCGTGTTATTCCGGATCAACATGCACCAAGACCGCCTTGCATTTTTGAAGATCAAGAAAGCTGTCAACAGGAGCGGTGCGGCCTGGCTCTCACGTGGAAAAATGGCGACGACGGAATTGGTTCTCCGTGCGCTTCATTCGATCGTTACAGCGTCCATCCGCAGATGTCTTGTCATAGCTTTCGACTGAGTGAGGCCGAGTCGCGCCATTCTGAGCCAGTGCACCACCATCACGTCATCGAGATCGCTCTGAGGCCGAGTGTCGACCCCGAGCCATTCATTCTGCCAGAACTGGAGGAGATGGGCAGCTACGAGCGAGTGAGTCAGTGGCTCAACGCAACCGAGTCGTTGACGTGGGACGACGACATCGAAGAGGAGTGTGTCGATCCGCAGTGACCAGCGGTTGTGTTGGTGCACAGGGAAGAGGGTCGCCATGGGAGTCGAATGCAGGGAATTAGCTGGGAAGGAGTTTCGCTTCTGCTGTTTGCCTCCATTGTGAGAATCTTGCCTGGACTGGGACTGGGCCTGTGCATTGTGAGTGAACGATGTGCAGCTGAGGGGGGGGATTCTGTGAGACCAGAATCCGTTCCTCGCTCCTCTAGTCATATCCGTCAGGGCTTCAGGTGTTTAGCACAGGAAATATATATGTGCAATGATTTCAAGGTTGCAGCCTTTGCAATGTACTTAATTTATTGAACTTGTGTTATGCGTAGAATTCATTTGGAATTGTAATTCTTTTGATGGATGTTTTAGGACCGACGTCGTTTGGAACTGTATGTGTTTATCAGCTTATACAGATGTCTGCCTGTTTAGCTGTAGGTAAATTGTTGACAAAAGTTACATGTGATGTGCTATGACGTTGAAGATGAACATTTTAGGAAATAATTTTTTATTTGTGTTATTTGTACTTTCCCAGACCCTTTGAGACAATGCTGTGTGCCTTTTGGGGCAAAGGGTTTGCATACGAATAGTTCCCAAATCCTTGTCTTGCAGCAGAAATATTTGATGAGCATAATTGCATTAATAAAGATGTAAAAGCTGATAAAATCTGAACAACTATTGACTTCAACATTACAGTAGAGTTTAGGCGTGTGATGTTCTCTTGTCGTGGTTTTGTCTCTCTTTTGCGCATGTCTGTGATTGGCCGTTCTCCGCTTATATCTTAGAAGCAATGGGCGCGTTTTTATGGCCGCAGTGAGCCTTTGTCATTTGCAGTTGCTGTCGATTGGTTAAACGGGTGCCTTTGGTGCAGTGAAGTTTCTTAATTGGAACTTTAAAGGGAGCCAACATGCACACACTGAGATGGATGAGCTGATGCCAAAACAGACCCTGCTGCAGTGACGATGTGACTGTTTAGGGAAGAGCGTGGATTTCGAGAAGATCTTCAAAGGCTTAGAGTCCTATTTGAAGTGTTGATCGATGACCTCTGTCGACTAAATTGCCTCTTCTGTTTCATCAAAATTCATATTTAGCAGAATATGTTGTAAAGATGTGAATTTGAATGTCATTTGTATTATGGAAAGCTATCGTTGTTTTGAAAGAAAACCGCTGTTGCAAATTGTGCGTGTCCTTGAACCACTTCTTGCAAATGATGATGTCCATTTTAAAAGCCTGCTTCAATGAAAACTCTCGTGTACGTTTAATTTTGTGTAAAGGTTTTGTAGTTTGATGTGATTAACTTAAGAAGATGTTCTGCTCGAAATACCAAACCATGATTAACTCATGTGGAAATTTTCAAAAACATGACAATTTAGACTGATGAAAAATTAAATACATGATTATTATCTGTAACTTTGAAATTTTTGTTGTTAACTTTTGCCATTTGATATCACTTGTTGATGATGATGATGATGAATTCATTATTTCAACTTATCGTGATCTTTTGACTAATCTCTTGCATTGATGTAATGTTATGTTTGTGTAGTATCTCACTTATTGTTGACTTATTTGCTTGCCTCATAACATTTACTATCATTCTATTGTAATACTGGAAGTAGAGGTTTTGTAATAAAATAACAATTTATGTAGTTTCTATTCTGCCTTTTGTATATTTGTTGTATCTTTTGACCAAAGTCCTGCAGTGTCCTCGCCATGCTTGGCACATTTTAAAGAGCAGTTTTATTATGTGATTGGCACAACAGTTTAGTTCCGTTTAATTAAGAATGATGAAATATGAACAGATTGAATTGGAAATTGAAATTTCATCTTTCTGCGACAGCATTAAGAATAAGAATACTAAATTTCAGTTTGTAACTGAATGAATTCTGTTTTGTCTCTTTTTCTACAAAGTCATAATTGTCAGTTTGTTTTCTGTTGATATTGTGTTTGCCCAACATATTCATGCACAAACTCTTTTCTGAGACTCAGATATACATGTTGTTTTTCTATGTAAGTATTTCATTCTATTACTGGGAATTATATTCATGTTAGTGTTTGGCAGAATTCTTCCACTGATTTTGCTACATTTGTCAGCTTTATTCAGAAAACACCAAATTAAAGCCAATTCTTTGTCTCCCTCTGTGGAAAACTGAACATCACTCAATGTGTTTGCATCAATATTTACATATGTTATGATTGTTACCGCTGTAGGATGTAGAAGGATTTTTACATTCATTTCAGTTTTGAAGATATTCGAGTGTTTCTGTTGCTTGTCAAGAATCTATTATATTCATGTTCTCGATATTTTGTCAGGTTTTCATAAGACGCTTAGTTGATAATTATGATGATAACCGTTATAGGTACATTGTCGTGAACTTTTTGCTTTTTTAGGCAGTTTTTTTGCCAGGCGTCGATCTTATCAATAAATTTTTTTAGATATTGCTTGGGTAATATATGCATGGATGCTGCATCTTTATTCAGAATGGGGGGGAGGGGGGAATTTAGTGCTTTGACGTTTGTGGACATGTCTGATACATCCATCAGCTCTTAGCCACAGCCAGGAATTAATTATGAACTGACCTCTGGACTTTCAACTATGAACACAACGACGGACGTGATTTTTGATTCTGATTCTCAATATGAAGAGACCGTTTGTAGGTAGGCGCAGCTGCCTGTGTGGGCTTGTCGGATATGACCTGTGGTTGCTAGGTGACAGCTGATTGTCATGGACGCAGTATCCAAGGTAAATACTGTAGTGTGGATGTAGAGTTGAATGTTTACATCGGCCAGAGTCTTAATTGCTTGCTTAATTTATGGGCTCATAATATGATATGATATTATAGGCCTAATTAATTATTCGCATAAGGCCTAAGTGCAATAGGCTGGACCAATGACTAGGCAGCGCTGCGCACCTTGAGAACAGCTAGTGACGAATAGCACAGCGGAGGTTTCGATGGTCCTGTAGCCTAGAGCTTCATGACGACGAAGGTTGTGTTTGGGCGTCTAAGTCTGCAACTGCGTTGGGCACAAGAAGAAGATTCGAAGTCAAAGATTTAGACGGAGTGAAATATCGTCTTCTAGACAAGTAAAAAGGTAAGTATTGGTAATGTATGCCATCGCATATTTCTGTCACGCTAAACCCACCCATTGGCATCTATCTCCCCTCAGAACGCGGAAGAAGTCCCGCTACTAATTAAGTGGCAATCAGTATCTACTGAAATTAACTCCACGTTTTGATTTCGTAAGAGATCGGTCTTCCGACAGCGTCCCTATTTGTCGCCATGACAATCCCAATGCACGTGGCCAGCGCTATACTGTACGCTGTAGTCTGTAGGTTATTGATTTAGAATCTATGGCTCTGCGCGTTATCATCTTGACGCGTTGCTGTTTGCTTTTAATAGAAATTCTACTAGAAATAAAAAAAGTAACTTGCGAAGTAACTATAAAATTTCCGTTACAGTTCCTCAAAAAAGTATCTAGCTACAGTTACTAGTTACCTTTTAAAAATGTATCTAGTTAGTAGTAGTTACAGTTACAGATTTGGTAACTAAGTTACAGTAACGTAGTTACTCCCCAACACTGTGGTTAGCTTTCTGAACGGGGTCTGGGGAGCAGCCCCAGCCGAAAACTTTAGGAGTTAGGCCTACACTAGACTCAAGGCGTATCGTGAGTACTTTTCAGACGGTGCATTGGCAAACACCAAGTCAAAATTATTTTCAATGTCATTAAGTCTCATAGTTGGTCTAGGGCCACAAACGCCCCCAATTGCAAGGGGGCGCCCGTTTAGTAGTTGCATACATTCGCTAAGAGCGCCCTTTAGTAGTTACATTGGCATTCGCTAGGGGCACCTTTAGTAGTTCCATTGGCGTTCGCTAGAGGCGCCTTTAGTAGTTCCATTGGCATTCGCTAGGGGCGCCCTATTAGCAGTTGCATTGGCATTCGCTAGAGGCGCTCTTTAGTAGTTACATTGGCATTCGCTTGAGGCGCCCTATAGTAGTTACATTTGCATTCCCTAGGTGCGCCCTTTAGTTGTTACATTGGCATTCGCTAGAGGCGCCATATAGTAGTTACATTTGGCATTCGCTAGTAGTTGCATTTAGTAGTTGCATGGACATTCGCTAGGTGCGGCCTTCTAAAAAATACAAAAATGGCAATTTTTGACCCCTCCCTTTGTTGCACACCGTACATTTTGGGATCTCTCCCCTTTGCATACGTATACATTAGCTACCCCTGGTAAAAAATCAATTAGCCATTAATTCAGCATTTGTTTTACTGTTAAATAATAGTTTTGTAAATTTTAAACTGCATGTAAATGGTGGGAACGGACCTCGTGGCTATGCAAATATGCCTTAACCCGTCAAGCACCAAGGGAGGGGTCCGGACGGACCCCGCGTGAACTGTTTTTCAAAAATCTAAGCGAGATTAAGTGCGAACAACGGACCGCATTACGATTTAAGTCCATTGAAATTGGCTGCACTTTGAGTGAGAGCTGAGAAGCGTAGGCCTATAGAAAATTAATTATTGCACCCATCCTCATGCAGATGCAGTTGTCCTAAGCTGAGACGTGTTACTTGTTAGCTGCAATAACTTTAATGTTCCTATAGTGGGCTTAGGCCTTCCGACTAACGCCATGGTTTAAAATAGGCATTCGCTTTGATTATGAAATCATTTAGCATCGTTACTCGATTAAAACTTTGGAAACTTCTGTTCGACAAATTATCAAAGAGACTTTTCGACACCAAAGCGACTTTAATCGACAGGAGAATTTATTTTAAAACAAACGAAGGCCGAGTGACTGGGAGACTTTGCATTGGCACCGATGATCGTCATTGATCGATTGAGTGTCTTCCTAGTGCAGACCTCCTTGTAGGCCTATACGCCGATTAGCGCATATAGGCCTACTATATATCTGGAGCGAATCGTTTTCGTCGATGTATGCTAAATGCGATGAGCGCTGTTTTAGCGAATAATAATGGCGTCCGGTGGAGGATCGCTGTCGGAGAAGTTCAAGGCGTTTGCGACGAAGGGAGACGGAAAGGAACAGACGACCGCTGACTTCACGAAATGGTGCAAAGACGCCAACATATTCGGAAAGAACTGCAATTCCAATCACGTCGACATCTCCTTCGCTAAAGTGAAACCAAAAACTTCTAAGTAAGCGAAACAGCTTCTTCAGGCCCAACTATAGTAGCCAGTGTTTATTCTAGCCACCTAGACATTGAGGGGAGGTCAACATTGGGGAAGAGACATTGGGGAGGTCACACTATACTTGCCAAAATGTCAAAATTTGGGGATTTCAAATTTTGAGGGGGAAATTCCCCCAGAGAAGGTCTAGAATAAACACTGGATAACAGCTATCTACGGTGTTTTTTCTAGAAAAAGCTTGAGAACTCGTTACTCCGCTCTTTGACCGCATTCAGTTGCAGGTGAACTCACTGAACTGCCTGATTGATAAGCAGACGAGATGGTCTTTTTCTATTTCACAGAAATATTACTTTCAATGAGTTAGACGCTTTGATAACGGAAATGGCGAAAAAATACAAAGACGATCACAAGGTGGACGAAGCGAAAGCGAAGGAGGAGATCGCCGAGAAACTCTCAAACGCCGAATCGAAGGCACACGGAGCTACGGTCAGTCGGCGAATGACAGGCGCACACACACGTCCGCAAATGCAGGCTTTATCAAGGGCGTAGCCAGAAATTTGATTTGGGAGTATGATGTGATTTGGGGAGTATAAATCTTTAAAACCTTTGAAAATCTTAAAAACACATTAAAAATTGTAAGGTAGTCTGATTTGGAGGGGGTATATATATTTTCCTAGTAGGCCTAATTAGCTTAAAGAGCTGAACGCTCCATATCAGTGTCCACTAATCGCCGACGGATACGCAATTCCACTCCACAGGATCGATCCTGGGTTGAAGGCACGTCTCAGACCTACAGTCGCCCGAGTGAATGTCAGATTGTGGAGAATACCTATAGAGTAAGTGTTAGGTCTAGGCCTATTATATTGTCGGTGTCTTCGTTTCTACAGACTGTGGCCTTTTCTTCTGTTTAATTTGCGCGATTGTAGAAGGTGTCGAAGACCGGAGGAGTGGATCGGATGACGGACTCCAGCAAGTACACCGGCAGCCACAAGGAACGCTTCGACGAAGGCGGCAAGGGCAAGGGAAAGGAGGGACGAGAAAACGTCACTCAAAACTCCGGCTACGTGGGCGCCTACAAAGGCTCCGGCACCTTCGGAAAGAAATAGGGCAGCCACCGCCCCCACCGAATGACGGGGATCGAGTGTACTTTTAAAAGAGGCTGAGCAAAAGTAGCCAACAATCGGTCGATTTGCAGAACTCTGTCTCGTTTAGCAGATCGACGTCATTTCCTTTCAGATCTAAATGTATGCATGTCTTTACCTGGCTAATACGCGGCC
Organism: Metaphire vulgaris; assembly: GCA_018105865.1. Lineage (NCBI taxonomy): Eukaryota > Metazoa > Annelida > Clitellata > Crassiclitellata > Megascolecidae > Metaphire > Metaphire vulgaris. The sequence goes on from CM030840.1 coordinate 18,497,697, forward strand.
ATCGCTTTCAGCTTAGCTAATTATCAATAGAAGCCTTGTCTTATCAATGAATCGGTTTAAAAAGTTAACCAATTACTGTACTGACGTCACTTTTAGTGGCGACTCTTCGAGGAAAGAGCAAAACTAGATAGAGGCCTAGGCCTAGGAGGCGACTAGGCCTAATTGCGCGGTCGTTATGGCGGGCTTCGACATTAACCACAGAGCATTTAGACGACCAGACCTCATCATCGGCGCCGTCACGGGGACCGGTCATGCGATTTGCGCCAGGTTATTTCCCAGGAATTTGCGTTCGGGGGCGGGGGTGTCCCGTAATTGCAGGGGGTGTCAATGCCCAGCGTTTCATCTAGACTCCTTGGACCCAGAGGAAATAAATTAGGGTGGGGACCAGTGACGTCATTTGGGGGGGGGGGCGGGCGGCATTCCCCGATTTATAGGGAAACAAATTTTTAGGGAAACAAATTTTTTTCACCAATGTTTGTTTGTGTTATTTAGTTTTTGTAAAAGGTCAGCAGCAGTCCCTAAAGGTGTGGTGCCTGACTAAACGTAAAACAAATGACTGACTAACTCTGACAAGCAAAAAAAACAAAAAAGGTCGTCAAAACTTTTTCGCAAACTTGTCAAGTCGAAAGTGTTTCCCCCCCCCCCCGAAAAACAGTGAAATGACGTCTCTGGCGGGGACTGTGGCAGGGGTTCGATGCTTGATCCTCGGAAAAAGGAAAATACAAGTTTAAAATGATATCCGTTGTCATCTCTTCCGTTTTAAATCCCATTAGCGTCGCCACGGGGGGGGGGGGGAAATAGGGGCAACTGCCCCCCAAACTGCCCCATACCACCTACCAGATTTGCGCAAATCCGGTGAGAAAGTTTTCTGTGGAGGGAGGGGGTAAGGGGTGGGTAAGAAATCTGACACTCTAGCCCATTTTGCCCCCCCCCCACACCAAAAATTCATCGCAACCCCACTGCCTAGTAATCAAGTTTTTTCAAAAATTATGTCACTATCTCTTGTATATCACTTTTGACACGCAAGTGAAGAGGCCCAAGTAACATTAGCGTCGCCACGAGGGGAGGGGGCAACAGCCCCCCCCCCCAACCTGCCCCAGAAAACACAACAGATTCGCGCAATTCCGGTGAGAAAATTTTCTGTGGAGGGGGAGGGGTGGGTAAGGAATCTAGCCCCTTTCGCCTCCAACCAAAAATTCCTGGCGATAATAATAATAATAATGTGATTTAGGAGGCTAAGTAAGCCTGTAGGCCTATGAAACCACTGCGAATGCTCACCGCGTTGAAATGCCCTCCGTGTCCAAATAATAATAATAATAATAATAATAATAATAATAATAATAATAATAATAATAATAATAATAATAAGATTTTTCTTGACTACATAATCATGTTCCACATGATTACACATTTGACAAAAGTAGGACATTTTCATTTAGTCAGGATAAGGAATAGCTTTAGCTGCATGAAAATCAAACTTGACAAAGCAAACACTTGACAAGAATAAGTTCAGAACTTTAGCAATTGTGAACTCAACAAGAAGTAAAGTGAATGCAGCCAATGACTTTGGTCGAAATCAAATGCCAAGAGACTTAGTCATCGTTCTTCAGTTGCTTCTGCATTCGATCTTCCAACGCAACAAGAATCTGAGCGGCAAACGCCTTGCAACTGGAGTCAGAGTCACGCAACAACACCTCATCATGCAGCCACTCCTTCAATTCCATAATTTCTACGCATAAGTCAGACAAAAGAAGGAATGGCGGAACGGACAAGACGGCCATAAAATCAGCGGCTAAGACAGCCCGGCGCACGGCCGACTGGGCATGGCAGCGAAAACACCAGGTGAACTCCAGCAGAGTCCTTGCCATTTGGGAAACATTAGGAATGTTGAAAGCACAATACATCACGACACCCAAAGTGCGTAAGAGATGCTCCAAGACGATGTGATCGCAGACAAGCAGATCGATGCAAAGCTCTTTCGAGTCAAAATGAGACATCAAAGGGTAGAAGAACCATCCGGCCACCTTTGCAAATCGATTACAAACAGCCACTGGCTGCCTCTTTCGCCCCTTTGCAAATCTCCTCGTCTTTGATTCCAGGCGTGTCTCAATGACTCTCGACCAGTCCGTGTCGTTGGTCAGCGACTGTTTATTCACCACATCACTGGTTCTCTTCTCATCACCTGATTCCAGTTCACTCAGTTCCTTTGCTGCTGAAGACAAAACATTGAGCATGTCCAGGCGCTGACAGACGCTGTAATTGCGGCCGTAAAATTCACGAGTCAAGTACCCTGCGATGGTTTCTGGGCTGGAAACAGTCACTGCCACCATTGCCTTTAGACGCAGAATGGTAAAGTCTGGAAGCGAGAAATGGTCGTCAAGGTGCAGAAGAACTTTGCAGAGTTCGACGGCCATTTCAGACACTTCGGGATGTTTGCGTATCAGTCGTTCGGCGTGACGCAGACACTTTTCGTATCGCTCGGGATCGTCTGTTGACAGAAGACCTTCCATGCACTCGGCCAAATAAATTGGACGCTTTCCTGGTTTTGAAGACATAGAATCTGAGGCAACAGGAATCAGGTCATCTTCATCGAAATCGTCGCTGTCCACCTCCTCGTCACCAGATACTCGACCACTTACACTGTCTACAGTTCCACGATCAAACTCACTGGTGTTTTCATTCTGTGGTTTTACAATTTCTAACATAGTGCTAGATTTATGATCACTGGTTTTACTTTTAGTATCTTCGTCAACTGATTTGGACACCGTATCAGTTCGAAGTCTTAGCAAAAGCTGAAGAGATTTCACAAAGTCATCAGGTTCTAAGTCAAATTTCAATGCCTTTTCATTCAAATGAATAAGACTTGAAAGGCTTTCACTAACCACCATTCCCATTTTTCGTATCTCACTCACAGACGAATCCAAATAACTTGCCATTCCGATTAAAACAGTCTTCTGAACTGTGTCTTTGACATCACTGGTCAGAAGAGAGTCTTCCTGCTGAAGATGAGCAATGAAGATGAGCACCGCCTTCGACAGGTAAGTACTTTGCTCAAGTGGTCGACGACGCAGCGAAGCTCCGTCGCTCCAGGCGCTCAAGAGCTTCTCAAACGCCTCTGCAAATGTCGGCCAAAGACACTGTGCGCCTGCAAGATAGGCAATGACATTCTGCACGGCATCAGTCTGTTCTGTGCATCTAACAAGAAGCAGTTTATGAGTGAATATGAATTTCATCCTTTCTCTTGTGGCTGGTAACGTACCAAGTATCGCCTTCAGGGTGTTGTGTGATGAAACCTCAAATATCAGTTGCATAGTCACTGCCTCTATACATCTGTCAGGAATCTTAGCAATAATTCTCTGAAGAATGCGTTGCCAAAGGCAGTCAGTGTTAACGACGCATTCGAGTTCAGCTAGGACTGTTTTCCACATTAACCGTCCACGACCAGTCATCGCCAGCTTAGCAATCAATGCCGATAATACGCTCACTGAGCAATTTCTTTCCTTTTGTAAGCTCTCGTATACAATCTGAAGAACTGCAGCCACTTCTAGGCTGACAAATTGTACGTAGTTCTGGGGAAAGAAAAAGTCCGAAGAACATCGCAACTTCAGTCGTGGTGTAATGATATCGGGCATGCTTGAAATTGCTGAAATCACTGGATTACTTTGTTCAATCAAATTTCTCTCTTTTTCGCTCAGCTCTTCAAAGGTATCAACAGAAACTTTTGACGAACATAACAAGCAGTAATCTGATAGAATTGTTCGCAGACAGTTCTGCTTGAAGAGTGACTCAAGCAGAGAGATGGATGTATAAAGGGAGAGACCGTCTTTCAATGTCGCAATTGAATTTGTCAGAATTTTAAGAGAATCTTCAGAATCACCAAGAAGAAAGAAATCGGAAAAGAACTTTCTCAACGACCGATCTGAGTCACTTTGCAGCCATTCATCGGGAACATTTCGTATCAAGAACTCAGTGAAATTAATGTAGAATGTCGAAGTGAAAATATCCTTTGAGTCTTTGTGATGGCTACGAAGGCTTTCACCAGATGGCTTTCTAGTATTCTTTGGAAGAAGAGTCCAAAGTTCTTCAACGATCACAATAAGTGAGGCATCAGAATATTTACCCTGCTTTATCAAAGACTGTGCCTCAAGAACGAGGCTAAATATTTCGTCCTTTAGTGTTGACATTTGATCCATAGAGTATCTCCGGATTCAATGTATGGCTAATTTGTATATCATGGGTTGTAACCAGATCAATTGTCTCATTCTAAAACAATGAAACACATTCAAAGCGTTAATAATTCAGAGCTCTTTTTATTTAGAAGCCTATTACTATTGACAACAAATAGTATTACCGGTAGTCAAAAAGAGAACCATTAATTTATATAGCATCTCTAGTAATCTAGAGAGTTTGGTGTGCATTACACTTCAGTTCACACAATCACTTCATTCAATGATAATAATAATAATTGTAGTGGTGTTGTGCACTTTTATAGCACCAATTCCAATACTCAAAGGGTATACATTGATGGTACTTCAAATACGTCAGGAAAAGACCAGATCATTCCAGAGATCAGTCAGTGGGAAACCGAGGCATATCAATATCGATGATATTGATGAAGTATTACTATCCAAAATTTCCAAGTTTGGCGATGATACAAAGCTGTGCAGAAATATAGACTTGGATGACGATACTAACATTTTACAGGAAGACCTAAGCAACTTGTTTCAGTGGTCTGTGTACTGGTAGATGCTTTTCAATATCGACAAATGTTCTGTAATGCACGTTGGGAAATCTAATAATGGTAATGAATATGCTTTATGGAGAATGGTTCTAACCACAACAGAGGAAGAAAGAGACTTGGGGTAGTCATCCATAGAAGTAAGAAGCCATCTCAGCAATGTATGGATTATGGAAGCAGCAAAAAAGGGAAACCAAATGTTGGGAATGATGAAAAGGATAATAGTAAGTCGAGACAAAGAGACAATCATAAAACTATGTAGTATATAAGTCATTAGTAAGGCCATATCTAGAATACTGTGTTCAGGCATGGAATCCATTCTTGAAAAAAGACATAAAGCTTTTAGAAAAAGCGCAAAGACAAGTGACAAAGATGGGTGCCATAATCTAAGCTACGAAAAATGATTTCAACATTATGGATTGATCACATTGGAAAGGAAAAGAGAGACAGGTGATTTTATAGAAACCTACAAAATAAATGACTGGGAAAGTAGATGTGCCATACGATCGATTCTTTACATTGTCACACTATAGCAGCACACGAGGGGTGATTCTAATCGGCGGATGAGGGCGGGGCGGATGAGCTGGTAGGTGAGAGGGCGGATGAACGCGGCGGATGAGAACCGTGGCGGATGAGAAGCCTATATGGGGAGGGGGCGACAGCCTGGCTGATGACAAGCCTATATGGGGAGGGGGCAACGGCGGGGGCGCTATATGTCATATACAGCAATGAGGGCGATCTGTTTGATTCGGCGGATGAGAACCGTGGCGGATGAGAACCGTGGCGGTCCTGGCGGATGAGAAGCCTATATGGGAAGGGGCGACGGCGGGGGGAGCTATATGTCACATACAGCAATGAGGGCGCAACGAACAGGACCGAAACGTACCGAATAGGACCGAAACGTACCAAAACGTACCGAACAGTAGTACGGTACGGTACGGTGCGCTACTGTACGGTACGGTGCGGTAGGGTACGGTGCGGTACGGTACGGTGCGGTACGGTACTTAGTTCCCGATTAGGACCGAAACGTACCGAATAGGACCGAAACGTACCGATTAGGACCGAAACGTACCTAATAGGACCGAATAGGACCGAAACGCACCGATTAGGACCGAAACGTACCTAATAGGACCGAATAGGACCGAAACGTACCGATTAGGACCGAAACGTACCTAATAGGACCAATAGGACCGCAACGTACCGAATAGGACTGAAACGTACCGATTAGGACCGAAACGTACCTAATAGGACCGAATAGGACCGAAACGCACCGATTAGGACCGAAACGTACCTAATAGGACCGAATAGGACCGAAACGTACCGTATAGGACCGAAACGTACCTAATAGGACCGAATAGGACCGAAACGCACCGACTAGGACCGAAACATACCGAATAGGACCGAAACGTACCGATTAGGACCGAAACGTACCTAATAGGACCGAATAGGACCGAAACGCACCGATTAGGACCGAAACGTACCTAATAGGACCGAATAGGACCGAAACGTACCGAATAGGGCCGAAACGTACCGATTAGGACCGAAACGTACCGAAACGTACCGAAACGTACCGAATAGGACCGAAACGCACCGATTAGGACCGAAACGTACCTAATAGGACCGATTAGGACCGAAACGTACCGAATAGGACCGAATAGGACAGAAACGTACCGAATAGGACCGTAACGTACCTGATAGGACCGAAACGTACCTAATAGGACCGAATAGGACCGAAACGTACCGAATAGGACCGAATAGGACCGAAACGTACCGAATAGTACCGTAACGTACCTAATAGGACCGAATAGGACCGAAACGCACCGATTAGGACCGAAACGTACCGAATAGGACCGAAACGTACCGATTAGGACCGAAACGTATCTAATAGGACCGAATAGGACCGAAACGCACCGATTAGGACCGAAACGTACCTAATAGGACCGAATAGGACCGAAACGTACCGAATAGGGCCGAAACGTACCGATTAGGACCGAAACGTACCGAAACGTACCGAATAGGACCGAAACGTACCGAATAGGACCGAAACGTACCGAATAGGACCGAAACATACCTAATAGGACCGAATAGGACCGAAACGCACCGATTAGGACCGAAACGTACCTAATAGGACCGAATAGGACCGAAACGTACCGAAAAGGACCGAATAGGACCGAAACGTACCGAATAGGACCGTAACGTACCTAATAGGACCGAAACGTACCTAATAGGACCGAATAGGACCGAAACGTACCGAATAGGACCGAAACGTACCGAATAGGACCGTAACGTACCTAATAGGACCGAATAGGACCGAAACGCACCGATTAGGACCGAAACGTACCGAATAGGGCCGAAACGCACCGATAAGGACCGAAACGTACCTAATAGGACCGAATAGGACCGAAACGTACCGAATAGGGCCGAATCGTACCGATTAGGACCGAAACGTACCGAAACGTACCGAATAGGACCGAAACGTACCGAATAGGACCGAAACATACCTAATAGGACCGAATAGGACCGAAACGCACCGACTAGGACCGAAACGCACCGATTAGGACCGAAACGTACCTAATAGGACCGAATAGGACCGAAACGTACCGAATAGGGCCGAAACGTACCGATTAGGACCGAAACGTACCGAAACGTACCGAAACGTACCGAATAGGACCGAATAGGACCGAAACGTACCGAATAGGACCGAAACATACCTAATAGGACCGAATAGGACCGAAACGTACCGACTAGGACCGAAACGTACCTAATAGGACCGAATAGGACCGAAACGTACCGAATAGGGCCGAAACGTACCGATTAGGACCGAAACGTACCTAATAGGACCGAATAGGACGGAAACGCACCGATTAGGACCGAAACGTACCTAATAGGACCGAATAGGACCGAAACGTACCGAATAGGACCGAAACGTACCGAATAGGACCGAAACGCACCGATTAGGACCGAAACGTACCTAACAGGACCGAATAGGACCGAAACGTACCGAATAGGACCGAATAGGACCGAAACGTACCGAATAGGACCGTAACGTACCTGATAGGACCGAAACGTACCTAATAGGACCGAATAGGACCGAAACGTACCGAATAGGACCGAATAGGACCGAAACGTACCGAATAGTACCGTAACGTACCTAATAGGACCGAATAGGACCGAAACGCACCTATTAGGACCGAAACGTACCGAATAGGACCGAAACGTACCGATTAGGACCGAAACGTATCTAATAGGACCGAATAGGACCGAAACGCACCGATTAGGACCGAAACGTACCTAATAGGACCGATTAGGACCGAAACGTACCGAATAGGACCGAAACGTACCGATTAGGACCGAAACGTACCGAAACATACCGAATAGGACTGAAACGTACCGAATAGGACCGAAACGTACCGAATAGGACCGAAACGCACCGATTAGGACCGAAACGTACCTAATAGGACCGAATAGGACCGAAACGTACCGAATAGGGCCGAAACGTACCGATTAGGACCGAAACGTACCGAATAGGACCGAAACGTACCGATTAGGACCGAAACGTACCGAATATCTCTGAAACGTACCGATTAGGACCGAAACGAACCTAATAGGACCGAAACGTACCTAATAGGACCGATTAGGACCGAAACGTACCTAATAGGACCGAAACGTACCGAAAAGGGCCGAAACGTACCGATTAGGATCGAAACGTACCGAAACGTACGGTGCGGTGCGGTACGGTACGGTGCGGCACGGTACGGTGCGTAACGGTGCGATTAGGACCGAA